>JABUQX010098976.1:7500-10000 GCA_015478945.1 Trachelipus rathkii
TTGCTGTGTAAAGTATGCGTGAATATGTTTTGAGAGAGATGTGTTGTTTGGAGGGGGAAATGGTTCTAAAGAGTTCCCCGTAGTAGAGAGCAGCGGAAGATGGAGGAGACTTTAAACAGTGAATAGTGTGACCTCGTAGGTAGTTGTGGCATGGATGGGTTGGGTCGAGAGCTTTTGCATAGAATTGTGTTCCTATCATATCTAAATGATCCTGAATGGGGAGGACTTTAGTTTTCTCGTGCAGATGCTGAATTGGAGCGGTTTTCAGACAGCCCGTGATAGTTCGAAGGGTAGTATTTTGTATTCTTTGTAATTTGATTCTAGTGGTAGGTGAGGTTTGGGGGTGCCAGACTGTTGATCCATAGTTGATTGTAGTTCTTGAGAATTGTTTGTATGTAGTTGTCAGCGTGACTGTTGCATCGCTGAAGATGTGTTGAGATATAGTTTTTTGGACATTTAATTTTCTGTACATTTGCTGTACTTATGATGTTTTGAATGTGAAGTGTAAAGGTGAAGTGGGTGTCGAAGGTTATACCGAGTATTTTGGGTGTTTGGTTTAGGGGAATAATGGCGTTATTTAGTTACTTGCGAGTGTAGAAATCATTGGTGTTTGTAAGTTGTGATCAAGGTTATGGATGATTTCTTGGAAGAGGCTGACATTCTGTTGGAAGACGACCATGCTTCTAAGCGATTTAGGTAAGTCCGAGTATGATTTGTAGCTATGGGTACTGATGGGTCTGATATGGTTATGGTTATATCGTCTGCATAGGTTATTAGTTCTGAATTGGGAGGTTGGGGGGCAGAGATGTCAGCTGTAAATAGGTTAAACGGAAATGGAGACAAATCGGCTCCCTGGGGTACCCCGTTTCTTAGTTTTACGGTTTTTGAGATTTGGTGTTTGCCGGAAACTTGAGTAGTGCGCCCAGATATGAAATTGGATAGGAATCTTTTGTAACTTTTAGGAAAGGATGAGTTTAAGATTTTTTGAATGAGTATGTTTCGTCTAGGTACTATGTCGAAGGCTTTACAAATGTCGATAGCCAAGAGTATTATTGTTCTAAGGGATGGTGTTTTGTTTAATTCGTTTATGATGTTTTGTGTGATATTTGTTAGAGCTGTTGAGGTGGAGTGGGACTATTTGAAGCCATGTTGGTAATTTGGGGAGTTAAAGAGAGTTGGATTTTGGTGAGTATGATTTTCTCTATTAGTTTGAATAAGGAGGAAAGGAGGAATATGGGTCAGCATGAAGAAGGAAGATTGGGTTCTTTTCTCTGTTTTAATTTGGGTATGCTTATTGCTTTTTTCCAGTGCAGAAGAATATAGTTAAGTGTCCAAGATTTTATTGAAGATATTTGTAATGAATGAAATAGTGGCTGGTCCGATGTCTTTAATGTGAAGGTTAGAAATGTTGTCAGAGCCAGAGGCTGGGGAATTCTTTAGAGGTTTGATGAGAGAGGTGATTTCTTGTGTAGCGAATTAATTTTCAATTGTGTTTTTTGAGTTTGCGTATTATCTTTCTGTTATTTGGGTGTGTAAGTTTGCTGGAGATTTTGGATTAGTGCTGTGCAAGGATATTGCATTGTTGTTTGTGGTAAGGGAGAGAGTCATTTTGCCCTTTTAATGCTTTGTTTGTGGGTGGGGGATTGCTTTTGGAATTGTGGAGACGTTTTATAGCTTGCCATATTCTTCAATCCTCAGGCTTTCCCAGGTTGTCAGTTAGGTGTTTTTTTTTAATTTTTCTGTTTTATGGGTGGAGATGAGATTGGGGATTTGTGTATTTAAGGAGTTAATTTGGGCAGTCAGGTCTGGGGTATAAGTTTTATGCTGTCGAAGGTTATTTCTTTGCTTTATCAGGTTGCAGATTTCGGGTGCTAATGAAGGGTTGTAGTGTTTTCTATGGTCTTTTGGAATGTAAAGGTTAAAGGCTCTTTATGTATTACTTTGGTGAGATTATCTACGGCTTTATTTAGGGAGTGGGAGTTATTGATTTCTTGTTGGGGTAGGTGGGTTTCCAAGTATTGGGTAAATTTTTGCCAGTTAGCCTTTTTGTAGTTTGTAAAAGTTGATGTTATTTTGGGGTTGATTATTTTTCTTGTTGTATATGTGATTACTAATTATGACGTCGTCAGATAAGAGATCCATTTCTGTGTTCCATGTTATGTTGGTGAGGAGAGGAGAGGAGAAAGTTATGTCTGGGGATATTTGGATTTGGTTTGCTTAAGGAGTTATTCGAGTGGGGAGATTATTGTAATTTAATATATTTAAGGTATCTAGTTCTTCGAGAATGTGAATTCCTCGATTATCTGTGAGGTATTCCCTGTACCAGGCTGTATGATGGGCGCTCAAATCGCCTCCTATTATTAAATTGTCAATTGTATTGATAGGATTTAAGTTGAGTTTGTAATTGTTCGGACAATATTGAGATTTGGGATGGAGGATCTAAATGTTTTATATGTTGTGAGAAATATGATTAATGAGGATAGTAAAGTGATTGAATGTT
>JABUQX010098976.1:20000-30255 GCA_015478945.1 Trachelipus rathkii
CTTCCGATTTATTATCTTGGATCTGAAAAGTTTATTGCTTTAAGGCAAAAATATATCTTTTCATTGCTTTCTCTGTCCTTTTTCTTTGTGTTATTATTGCTATTTATGGGACAAAATATTTATTTTATTTTATTAATTTATTTATTTTATTTTTATATTTATTTATATATTTATTATTTAGGAAAGACAAAATTTCACAAGTACTTTTGGATTTAAGAAATTCTCTTAAAAAGGAATGAAAATCTAATTTGTGCATTTTCAAAATATTAATTTATATATTATTATTTTACTATAAATAATAAGAAAATGATAGAATCACACAAATGGAAACCGTCAAAACAAAAATAAAAGATTATTGAAATGTTTGATTTAAATCATCGGTAAAGATTTTATTTTTTAATTTTATATGGGCGTTTCACAATTGACTAAAATCGCTTTTTGAAACAGTAGCACAAAATGTAATTAAAGAACACAAACCGAGCATATATATATATAATCGATTACAGCTACAAAAAAAAAAAAAAAAAAAAAAATGCGGGCATATGAATGTTAATGGATTAAAGATGCTCAGTGAAAAGTTAAAACCGCCATTTCTGTTCTCTTAACTAAACACACCACACACAGAAAACAGCGACGAGCAGCAGCACACAGGCACACCACACACACACACACACACAGTCACACACAGACACACACACACACACACAGCACACACACACACCATATATATATATATTATTATATATATGTATTATATATAATATATATATATATATATATTACTATATAAATATATATATATATATAATATATATATATATATATATATTAATATAATATATATTATATATATATATAATATATATATTATAATATATATATATAGTATATAATATGGCGCAGGTCAGCTATCCGAAGAGGCAGGCATGTAACTAATAACTATAAGCAGCGTAAGCTACAAGAAAATAAATATCATTTTATTAATGCAGGAACATTTTTTGAGCCCGCTGAAATTAAAAAAAAAAGTAACCAAAATAAGCGCTTTAAAAAAATAAAATTGTTAAATTGTTGAAAAAATAGGCAGGCTTTTGATAATCGAAGAAAGCTGAAGTAAAAGGAGGAAGCGCGCAAAGTTGCTAAATGTTGAATTTTTTTCTTTTATTACTAAAGAATACCCAAGGGTAAAAATTAAAGATGGACAGAGTCGGGTTTCTCGGCCTACCGGGGAACGACGGGGGATAGCTTGCGTCCCCCTGTCCCTCCGTCGGCTCGAACCCCTAAAAAGGATTATAAAAAAGAAAAAAATATTTTCTCCAAAGCGTAAAAATAAATGGTATTTGGGCACACTTTTTGCTCTCGCTGAACTAATGCAGGATTCAAGGTCAATCACAGCGTACGCCACGCTGCAAGACCTAAGATGATACTATATTTAAGGTGTTATTAATAAATTTTAGAATAGAAATAATTTTTTTTTTAAGTTTTGTCGCCGATGAAATTACTTGCTGAAATCAAAAAAATGTTATTTATTTTCCTGTAGATGTTATAGTTTTCTAGTTACATGCCTGGCCTCTTCGGGATGCTGGCCATATATATAATATATATATATATTATATATATATATATATATATATAGTATGATATTATATATATATATATTATATATATATATATATATATATATAATATATACTATAGTAATATATAGTATATATAGTATATATGATATATAATATATATATATATACGATAATTTCTTAATTAAGTTAGCGTTCCTGCGGCAAAAAACATTAGAACAAGCCAAGAGTAAAATAAAGGTTCATTGACTTTAGTGAAGGGAAAGAGAATGGGAAATCAAAAAAGTTCGACCAGTTAGCAGCACTAAGTACCAAAATCTCTCCTACCGAAGAGACAGAGGCAAGTTACAGAGATTAATTAGAAGGTGATCAGAGGAACCATGAGGTGGAATGAGTTTAAGCAGTGAATCACTGGAAGATAAGAAATGTTTAGAATGTTGTGTTCATCTCCAAGATGATCAGGGATACTGGTAGGAAGTGACCTCATCTGCTCAAGGTTTCTCTGAAAGTAGAAATGATAGGCTGGTACACTGGCTTTATCTTCTGAATTAGAGGAAAGACATTGGCGATGATGAGCATTAAAATCACTCAAAATGATGATCTATAAGGGAGAGGAAAATGAGAGAGTGTTTCTGTTTTTAAGTTCTGGGTAGTTGAATAATTTGTGATAGTGAATAAAATTAGGTGATAAATAGACATATCAAATGAATTTACTTTCTGAAATTCGAAAGTACCTTTGACATAAAGTGAAAAATTCGGGACTGGCCCATATGGTCGACATCAAAAAAAATTTCTGTACAGCCCGCCGCAGGCATTAGGATAGGTTAGATTATGTTAAGTTAAGTTAGGTTAAGTAGGTTTTGTTGGATTAGTTGAGAACACAAAATCAGATTTATATATAATATATTTAGGTATGTAATAAATACACATATTATATAAATATGATATTATGATATATAATATATATTATATTATATATATATATATATATATAATACTATATACTATAATATAATACAAACTTAACCCATTTTCCTGTCAACCATTTGGATGTAAGTCCAAAAATTCAGAAGAGCTCAAATTAGAAACACGAGTGCAGACAACATCGTTGCACACAGATACGCAACATTGGCGTTTGACTGAAAATTGAGAATAAAGCCAGTAGGAGGGAACAGAGTAAGATTTGCTATTGGAACTCTCAGAAAACTGAGTTTCTGTTAAAAACAAGAGATGACGTCTAGAAGTTCAACAAAATGAAAGTTTGAATAGAGACGGCAAATGTTGTAGAAATTACAGAAGGAAAGCGTGTACCAGAATAAGTCGGGAAAATCCTGACGGCACCAACCTCATAATTAATCAGAGATCTCCAACCCTCATATGATAATGATGTATAGGTTTATAAATGGGTTATTTGGGAAGCTACCCTCTTATTTTCTCCGATTTAAGTATGACAATTATTTATTTATTTTTATTTTAAATAAAAAAAAAAAAAAAAAAAAACAATATTTTTAAAAACTTGTGATTGTGTAATTCCATGCGTGTTGCGTTAAAAAAGGAGTACCTACTGGACAAAGATTAGATGCTCTTGTGCAAAAAGATGTCAGAATGAGGCTCTTGAACCAACAATTGCGCATCGGAGTGCAGCGGCATGTTTCACACACCCTAACACTTCATTTGGGACGGCGCAACATCCTCACCTATATAATATTCAAATTCTAATTTAAGACGTTAATTTAATATCTACTTTGATATTTAATTTATTGGTAAGATCTGGATCGAACAATCTTACTTCTTCTATTTCTGACACTTCTTATGCTTGCACATTTTCAAAAGCCGTGTAATGGGTCATGACGGCCTTTGATTTCAACCTGGCCTTTGTCTTTCCCCTTTTGTAGATCTACATTCTTTGTAGGCTTCTAGCTTTTACCCACCAGAGGATATATATATTATATATAAAAAATAGATATATAATATATATATATATATTCCATATATATTATAATATATAACTGAGATTCATAATCGATAGTATATAATGGCATATTACAGTTTCTGATCAGTAGATTAATGTGCAAACGGTTTGAGTCAAATCTATTCTGACCCCCTAGATTTACGCCTTTGGAATCCTACCTCTCTTCTCTCTCTCTCTCTCTCTTCGTCTTCTCTCTATATTATATTATATATAATAATATTTATATAGTATGTATGATATATATGTATATTATTATATATTATATATATAATATATATATTATTATATTATGATAATATCATTATATATAGTATATATAGTATATACTAGTATACTATATATTATATTAATATATAATATAATATTATATATTATATATATATATATTATATGTATATATATATATAATAGTAAATCACTCACTAATTTCATTTTAGGGTAGTTTTCTTTAACTTTGTGTTTTAGGTGGTTAGGTTGGTTAAGTTGGGTAACTAACTTCCCTAACCATAACCTAAAACTAAAAATTAATAGAAAAAAACCTGAAACTGAAGTTAAGTGAGTGATTAACTATAATATAATATAGTATACTAATATAGTATATATATATAATATATTTTATATAATACTATATATAATATAGTATAATATATATATATATATATACATATAATATATTATATATATATAATAATATTTATAGAAGTAGAGGAGGAGAAGAGTAGAGTACTGACCATTAAAGTTTCGACCCACGACTCTAACTATGGTTCAACGTTCCTCGCATAGAAATTTACTGATCAAAAACAGTAATATTACTATATATTATATAAGTATATATATGTATATTATATATATAATATGATAATATAATATATATTTATATAGTATAATATTATATATTATTATATCATAAGAATCATTATCAATCATCAGCTAGTATTGTTTACAGACTGCAGGACATATCGTAGTGTAAATATTTATACATCTAGTAGAATAAACAACAAGTAAAATTTCTGAATTGACTGAGATGCAGTTTTCGCTGAAAATAAAAAAAAAATTTCTCCTTATTAAACCTTACTTGAACAAATCAATTTCTTTTAACCTTATAAATCTTACTTGATTCATTTGTAATGATGGATATAAGATGAATATTTTTAAAATAAATCATTTGCTTTTATTAATTTCTAAATTACGTCATTGAATAAACATCGGGCAGCTAACAAATTATTGAAAGGCATCTTCAGGGACGAACGTCACATTATTAATGCAAATAATGTAGTAATGTAAATGTGCGTAATATAAAATATTATGTAAGGTTTCGCCGCCATCTTATATATATATATATTATATATTATTATATATATATATATTATATATAATATTAAGTATATATATAATATATATTATATTATATTATATAATATTTATAATATATATATATATATATTATGTATATATAATGAGTATAATTTATATTATATATTATATAAGTATATTTATAATATGTATATATAATTATATAATATATATATATCTATATATATATATATTTATATAATATATATCTCATAATTATACTATACGTATAGAAGAGTTACTACTATGTATATATATAATAATATTATATATATATATATATATATATAATATAGTATATATTATATATACAATATATATATATATATATAATATATATTTTATATATATATATAATATTATATATATATATATATATATATATATATTATAATATATAATATATATATATATATTATTTATTAATTATTATTACTTATATTAAGTATATTATTATATATATTATATGTATATATATTATATATATATTATATATATATAATATATATGATATATAATATATAATAGTATTAATTATTATTACTTATATTTTTTTTATGGAGATTGGACTGGTCAACATAGAGTAATGACGTAGAAAAGTCGTAAATAATATAGAAGCGTGTTTAATTAATTATAATATATAGTATATATTATATATACTATATATAGATATATATATAATTATATATATATATATATATATATTTATATATATATATATAGTAGTACTATGTATATATATAGTATATATATGATATATATATATAATTCATATATTAATATTCAGTATATATATATATAATATAAAGTAGGCGGGGATATAACGTTATTTTTCTCTCGGCGCATATTTTCTTATGTATTATTCTACTAGATTTATGTTTATACTACGGACATACACCGAAGCTAGTACCAAATGGCCGACAGGTCAAATGGTCGACAGTTTTACAAAAAATCTGTCTACCATTTTCCATATGACCACCCTCATAATTGCTACAATTTTTCCTGAAACTATTGTAAGGATTTTAGCTTGTCAGTTTATTCCTCACATTTTCTGATTTCATTTGTGCATCTTTTTGCATGATGTTTCCTTGGACTTTTATATAATTGAAGGTCTAATTTAATATCCCCTTTGCCTCTGTCATTATTCCATCTATTATATGAAATGTGCTCATCTCCATTCATGTTCTTTGACTATTTCTACTATATTTATTAAATTTGATTGCGACCTTATCCTTTTTATGTCCCTTTGCGTTATTTTCAACATATCTCTCTATATTTATCGGTGTTGTTCATAGCTTTTCTGTTGCTCTCGCCTTTAGGATTCAAGTCTTACAGCTATATTTAATTGTATGTAACTAACACACTGATTAAGAGCCTTTATCTTTAAAATGAATGAGTCATAAGGAGATTTTACTCTCATCAGCGGGATATTCGAACACCGGACTCCGCGTCGCTGGATTCCAGTCCTAGTGCCTTATCCACTAGGCTACCACGTACCCAAAAAAGAACATTTCAAGTCTAGCTTATATTTAATAGAAGTGGAAATTTACTACGGAAACTGCTATTAATTTATTCATAATATTCCAAGGTACATTTCATTCTTATTTGAATTTTATTAGACTCTGTCCCATTTCAAGATGTAAGTTTTCCAAGGATTTGTTTTCATTAACTTGTCTCTATATTATGTAGTTGTTGGACATTATTTGTTGGGGAGCTATGTGATTATTGATAATTTCTTTGGTTTTGCTCAAGATCATTTATAATCTTATTATTCTGCTAGTTCTGTTTACTAACTCTATTGTCATTCTTTGTTTATCTGCAGGATCAGATGTGAGCATCTCTATGTCATCAGCATGTCTTAAATTTTATAGCAACATTCCAATTACCTTAACACAAATATTTTCCCAATTTAATTCCTTGAATATTTTTTTTAATGCTGTGGTAACTGATTATAGTGAAATTGTATCTCCTTGTCTAACTCCTCTTTTGATTTGTGCTATATTACGATCTTCAAATAATTTAAATGTTGATGTATCATTTTCATACATGGCATTAAAGATGCATGTATATGGTTTCGCAATGCCCTGATTATTATTATTTAAAGAATTTTTACCACAGTTAGTGCTCACTGAGTCAACCTATCTATCTATCTATCTATCTATCTATCTATCTTTCTATCTATCTTACCTATCTATCTTTATCTATCTAACTATCTATCTTTCTATCTCTATCTCTATCTCTATCTCTACTCTATAGATTTTGTAAAAGCCTATCTCTATGTTATCTATCTTATTCTTATCTATCTATCTATCTATCTATCTATCTATCTATTTCTATCTTATCTATCTATCTATCTATCACTACTATCTATATAATATAGACTTTGTTGTGATAGGTTGGTTTTAATATCTGATGGCGTGTTGAAATTAGAAGCACAGTGAAGAGGAATTTAGAGGCACTCTCTAAAGAGTGAATCCCTTTATAATTTTTTATTGTGTTCTGTGTTAAGTGAATTTTGATTGTGTTAAGGAACTTATTTATTTTATATTTTTGACGCTTGAAAAAAGAAATTTTTATTTATTATATTAATAAATGGTTCAATGTAGTCATAGATTAGTTAAATTTAGTTTTCTTAGTGAAGCAACTTTCTTTTTTGAGTGCATTTTTCATTTAAATTTTAATGACTCGAAGTACTACGACTTATGTTTTTTTCTTTTTTTTAATCATTTTTGATGCAAAGGTTGGATGGTGCATATAGTTGTGTGTATGTAAAAATGAAGGATCTGGAAATAAACGATCTTCTGTGTTATGCTACGACTGCTTAGACGTATCATTTGTTAGATCAATATCTGATTGTGATCACATTGTTGCCTTTTCGGAGCAAATAAGATTAAAGAAGCTAAACAAAGATTAGCTAATTATTAAAGAAGAGATCAAATGGACAAGAGGTGATGACAGAATTAGAGCTGATATGAATGATGTTTTAGATATGATAAGTTCTGCACAACAGAATGGTATGGTTTTACCTAAATTTGTAGCGGAATCGTTTGATCGTTCACTTCTAGTGGATTGAAATAATACGGAGAAAGTTGCTATCTAATCTAACAGATGAAGGTTAAGCCTGAAAGATGAGTTACGCAATTAAGGAATTGCGACACTGAAAAAATGTTTCAACTGAATTGGTTAGCGTTAAGGATACATTTTGATATAGAAGACATTAATGATATAAATGAGAAAGACGCATCTCAACAGATTACAATCTAAAAATAAATCAGCGTTTGAGATGAGTGATCCTTCAACATGACCTTCAACCTTACACAGCTGGAACAAGGGTGTATATCTAATGGAGGAGAAAATGACAATTGTGAAGAAGTGATTCCTTCAACACTTCGGAACAATACAAATGAACACAAGGGCAATTAAATGGATAAAATGACAATTTGAGAAAGCGCTTCCCCTTCGCACCTTTCAGCCTTGCAATTGGAACAAGTGATAATCACATGGGCAATAATTTGGAGGGGCAGTGAGAACTTCTCAAAAATTTGAATGATAACTTTGGTCTGAGTGGTAGTCAGGCTCGCGTCAAGAAAAGAGAGAATCAGAAGCAACAAGAAAGTTCTAAATAAGAAAGTAGGCAATAAAGGAATTCAAAAAATTCCTGAAAATAACATAACGGTTTTACATTAGAAAAGCCACGAAGAAAAGTATACCTTATTAGAGGAACTAAAACTTTTGATCCAAGTGATAAATTAATTGTGCTAAATCGTTAACTGATTTTTATGTAGGTAGAATGATGGGATTTGAGTGGTGAAACGTTCATCATAAAGGAATTTATTAAGGACCTAAATACGCGCGGAATGATAGAATGATAACTGAAACTTAGAAGTAGGAATCCGGTATTCGAAGTCTTTTCAAATAACTTGGAAAGTTCTTTAAGGAATAATTATTAAGGATGAGTTCTGGCCTGTAGCATTATTTGTAGAAATTGTTTGGTCAAAGGTAAATAACATGGACACCTGGAATAACAATGGATACTACAATAACTCTTTGAGGATATGTTCTTATAACTGTGTAGGACTCAGTATAGAAATAAATTAAATAATATAAAGAGGCCTTTATGGCTAACCACGATGTAAGTGTGTACAGGAAATTTCTGCTGATGAAAGAAATAGCATATTATTGATACATTTGTCAAAAATTGATAATATATATTTTTGTTCACAATAAAGAATATGGTTAGTGAGAGTACCGAAGGTTAGACCTAAAAGAGAAATTTTGCAATTGATTGGCGAAATGTTCTCTCTAAATTTTAAACCATTTTCATAAGACTTCGATTTTAGGAATTTTAATGGATGTAGGTTAAAGTTATTGATCTTGACATGTTACCTTACCATGTAAGAGAGAAAACGATGTAATTTTGGATCATCTAAATGAAATTATGGAGATGGAAGCAATAATAAAAAGTACCATCGATGCAGAATTCGGTTAATCATGTGCAGGGTGACTTGTAATACGGAACTAGTGGTGTCATCTGATGGTGAATTTTAAATGGCCGTTAAGAATTGTTAAATTGGTTCTTGGATGCGTGGATTTTGCCTAAGGGATCATTTAACATATCGGGTCACCCGGCTCAAAACCACAGACTAAATTACCGGTTTTTGGGATAGTGTGGTTTGTTCTAAGTATTGAAGGAGGATATTAACGGAGTGTAACAATCATATGATTGTCTGTTTGTAAGATCGCTTTCCAATCTTTTACTTTCCTCCTTAATAAGGGCTCATATCGAAAAAGAAGGATATAAAGTAAGACCTCTATCGTACAGATTTGTTGCATGGAACAAAGCTAAGACTGGACCTAGAAATAAATGTATAAAAATAACTTAGACTCATTTAACGTGATATTATAATTTCCATCATTCATTACTAGTATACAACTGTGGAGTTAAATATGGCTGTAAAAATGGACGACACCTAAAATCAGATTGATGTGTTTTTATGAATCTATATGTAATAGCACAAGGCTAGTGAAAAGCTTACTATAAAAAGAAAATGAACATTAGAAAATTGCACATTCCAGGTTGGAATGATTCACTGAAAACGTTCATCGGGATGCAGTTACAATTTTATTACAGGAATAAAGGAGAAATTAACAGGCATAGAAATTGCAATATGAAAAACTTCAAGAGCAAAAATTTAAAGTACGATTTAAAAAATGTGAAATAAGAAGGGAAATAAGAAAGTAAAACTACTAAAAGTTTAAAAACAAAGAAATGAAAAATTTTTGGAACCAATTGAAATAAAGATGAAAAGAAGAAATAAATTACCACCAAATAAGATGGTATCTTGATGGAATGTTA
>JABUQX010098977.1:0-57500 GCA_015478945.1 Trachelipus rathkii
TATATATATGGCTAGCACCCGAGGAGTCCAGGCATGGTAACTAGCAAAACCATAAAAAAACATCTACAGGGCGGAAAATAAATGTTTAAATTTTTTTATTTCAGCAAGCAATTTCGATGAGCAATAAAACTAAAAAAAAATGTATTATTCTTATATTATTAATAACACCTGAAATATTAGTATAATCTTAGATCTGGCTGACGCTACCCTGTGATTGACCTTGAATCCCTGCATTAGCTTCACGAGAGCAAGAGTTCCCAAATAGGTATTTTATTTTTTACGCTTTGGAGAAAATGTTATTTTTTCTTTTTTATATCCTTTTTAGGGGGTTTCGAGCCGACGGAGGGACAGAGGGGACTCTGTCCATCTTTAGCTTTTACCCGTGGGTATTCTTTAGTTAAAAAAGAAAAAAATTCAACATTCGGCACCTTTGTGCGCTCCCTCGGAGTACTCGAGCTTCTTCGTATTCTCAAAAAAAACGTAATTTTTCAACATTTTTAACAATTTTAATGTTTAAAAAGCGTTATTTTTATTTTTTTATTTCATCGATCTGAATGTCCTGATTAATAAAATGATATTTATTTTCGTGTAGCCTTTTATTGTTTTTTAATACATTTAGTAACTTCGCGGATCTGCCTATATATATATTATAATATATATACCTTATATATATATATAAGTCAGTTATGAATTAAATAAAAATGATATTTTAACTTATGAAATAACTAACTATCATATAATAAGTAAAACGGAATAATTCACCCCCCTAATGTTTAAAAAGGCAAATAACGATACAGGGAAACCCTTCCCCTTAATAATCCTTAAGTAAGTATTGACTTAGGTAATCGGACGTCATATTAAGACATCTAATGAGATTTCTTATCTTAACTAAAATAATATATTATATGAGTACTTTAAATAATATTACAACAGAATGAGTTTTGAATATTAAGTAAACTTTAATTACGTTCAGATGTAACATAAACTTTATAATCGTACGGATATAATTGAAAGTCTTTGTCCACGATTAGTATTCTACTATTATCCGTGAAACTATTGCATAATATTAGTAAATAATTGTCATTCAATGAATAAACCACGCCCCGCTATAGAAGGGAAGACATTTTGAAGTAAATAATTACTTAATAGTTCTACAGTAAATAAGATAGCTCTAGCATTACTAATAGTTAGGTATAAAACTACATATATTTTTACCAAAATTATAAAAGAGTTAAACTATACTAAAGTATCAATTAGTGAGATCACCTTTTAAGGACCTAACCTTTACTTCGGATATTTGCAAAGTCGTTCTAGATATTAGAAAAACAAAAATTTATTATAATATGAAAATACCCCCCAATTCCATTTCCTAATCTTTATATATTAATTCGATTACGTTATAGCCGACACCTTTTAGTTATATTTATATACGATACCTCAGAACTATGTTATCCAATGAAGGATTTAATAATCAATATAGAAGATCCCTAGTAGTGTGTAAAATTTTGATATTTATTTGAAAAAACCAATAACAAAAGATTTGTCAGCTACAAAATGTCAAAAACATTCTAAGGAAGGCTTGAAGAAATTGAAAAGAATGGAAATATAATGTGTTAGGTGGAATTTACGCAAGACAAAGTAAGGATTTAAAGTTACAAAATAAATATGACTTTATGAAGATTCTAAAATTTTCAGGAAGGTCTATATCTATTTTATCAAAAATCTTTTAAATACAGCTCTATCAGGTTATGTAGGGTTCTCATACTTTATCGATATAATGATTAAATAAAGAATAAAACTAGGAAGAATATTTCTAAGTATAAGTCAAACTTCCCCTAGTACATTATAAGTAGAACCCTTTATTAAAAGATAACACCTGTATTAAATAGATTTATTATCGGTGACCTAATTCTCATAATGAAAACGATATAAACCCAATATAGAGGCTCAGTTTTATATATAAAATAAATTATTGAATAATTTATATCTCCAAAATAGTAAAATAACTGATACTGCTATAATTAATTTAATAAAAGATTGCAATTAATATAATCTATTTATTATTAAAATATATTTAATTAAATTAATTTATATTTTATAGGCAATTCAGCAAAATCTTCAGTGCTAGAGGAATAATTGGCTATGAGAAATCATTCATTGAGAATGATCACCGTATATAATCTTAAAAATTACTTACTCTCAAACTAAAAGGTGGTCAATTAACTAATATTATTAATGTAGTTTGCAAGGTCTACGTTACCTCTATTTCTTTGAAAAACGTCTCCGTGGGGCCTAAATTTTCAATATCTGCATCTTCCGTTGACAACACAGATATAAAGCCTAATCTATAATTAATGTAAAACTTTAAGTTATAGTTTAAAAAATTAACTCAATGAAAATAGTAATTTTATGAAAATAATTTCCAAAAAAGGGCAATAAGTGATAATCACCAACACAATCTTTTAAGAAGTCACTGCGGTTAAAAGTTGGGTAGTCTGCCTGGTAATATTTCAGACCGGAATGGATTTATATTTGACCTCCTTTTAATAGGCACACATTTGAAATATAACTAGAAGCCAGTCACTGTGACTTTGGCTGTCTGTATATATTTGCAGAATTTAATAATTGCCGCCATTTTTTGAAGGTGTTTATGACATGACGTTAACGAGCGGTAAACGGTAACATGTTGGGTTTACCGATGCTTCAATGAGTTCATGGAAGTGCGGCAACTTTTATTAGCCAAATTATACCAACAAAAAAAAAAATCATATGACAACGCAACGAGATAATTTAAAGCATTGGTATAGAGTATTTACAAGTATTTTTCAATGGGCTTGACAACTGGGGATACATCAGTGATGTATACATAGGATATAAAATAAATTATGAGATAATGCTAGTATTTTTCCTAGGAATTTCCAAGAAACGAAAAGATGTTTTAAAAGTTAGTTTTCTTATGGTATGTGGCAGATAACTCTTAACGAACGTGAGTAGTAGTATTAGAGTGTCAATTATACTCTCTCTATATCAAAAAAGCCAATATCCAGCAATATAAAAATTATGCTTAACAACGCAATACATTGTCAATTTTTAACGTATCCGTTTATATGAATAACTAACATAATGTCAATGTACATGTACAGATTACTGTTTGTCCCTTTCTAAATTATTTCCTTACCCTTAAAGTTCTGATACTAAAATTTTCCCATCAATCTCATTTTATCAAAGTTTTTTCTTCATCTAAAAAAGTAAAATTGATTGCAATTGTTTTTATATCCCTACAATTAATTTTTCACTTTTCAAACACATACAAGAATGGATTGCGTCTACCAAAGATAAGCCCGAAGAAAAATAAGAAGCTGAAAAAAACTACAAAATCATTACAGGCGAAAAAATTAAGACAATACATAATATAATAAGTTAACATTATAATCCATATGCAATTGAGGCGCATGATATAATTAATTTTACCATAATAATATTTAAAAAATTTCAAATGCAGAATGAAAAGGAGAAAATGAATTTTTTTGAATCTATGGACAAATGCAATAAATAATATAATGAATAATCACACGAGAACCACAGCTAACTTCCATAAATTGATATAGAATGATCTAGCACGAATTGCAGCACATAAAGAACAATATTATAATAATACTTTTAGCGAGTAGGGAATAAGGCTTAAAACTAAATTTAAAATATATATATTGTATGATATATAATACTAGCTAAATTGTGGAATAACATATTTAAATATGTAGCTGATAATTTTAATTATTATATAAAAAAATAACTGTTTTTCTAAATAAGACTGAGCCTTTTCAAGGACGGTTATATTGTATTATCCCATATGCTTTTTTATAAATTAAATCCAAGAAAATCTGCATGAATAATACAGATTGTTTGCGACCGCTTTATTAATACAACTAAATATACTCATGGTTAACGACAATGTTGAACGAAGTGTATATAAAATTTGCAGATTAACCGAAATTGCCTAGACATAATATATAATAATAAAAAATAATAAATAATAATTATATAATAATATATATATATAAATAATATATATATAATAATTAGATATATTAAAATAATTAATATAAATATAAAATTATAATATAATTAATAATTAAATAATATACTAATAATATAATCTAATATGTAATATATTAATAATAATAAGATATAATATAATATTAATTAATATAATTATATATATACTCTCCTATATAGACATAACATACAAGAATATTAACATATTATAACATAAGATACAACAAGCTGCATAGGCCGATAACAAATAATTAATATTAATATAGTAGTATGGAGCTTTTAATATTTCATAATAAAGTAAATTATTACAAACTTATGAAATAATATAACTAGAAACACATTATTAATATATATTCTCAAATAAATCAAGATAATTTAAATAACTGGAAAATTATATCAGCTCCCAATGAACATCTCTATGGCCTACAAGAACCCTGAAGACCCACCTTTAAGACCTATATTAAGTATTACTGGTACTGTAGATATGTGAACTGGTAAAAATATTATAATTAATATAATCAACATCATTTATTGCATCAATCGATGAAAGACTGAGAGGTTCGTTGGTAATTAGTATTTCTTTATCTTACGAAAAGAAAATGCATGATTGAACCGTTAATAAGCAATCAACAGATGATAATCTAGTTTGTGAAAATTAGCATACTATTAAATATCTGTTTCGACATGCATCATTTATATCATAACTAAAAGTTTGTATAATCTCTTAACGGCATTTATATCAAGATCTTTATTGCGATTCGAAAAAAAATGTGTCAACGTCGGCTAGGACCTTGTAACATCATTCGCATTTTTGTGGACATTAGAGCTATATAAGTCTAATATAACAATTCGACATCTAATGTACTTAAATCTTTTGCTCAATAATAATACCACCGCACGTCTCTATTTAACAAGATGCATGTTTGAGAGCGAAGATATAGCTAAATGGCAGGCGTATAAGTCTTATCTTGAACCATGTGCTATATCTAAGGATGTACTAGTTATCGTTAAGATACACTCTATATTTAGACATATCAAAGTAAAGCCAAAGCAAGCGCTCATGCTTTCCGAAAAAATGATCGTTATCTTTCGGAGTCACCTAGATGGTTACTCTATCCTTTCGAGCCAACTATTTATATAGCATTTTCGAGTGTTTAAGATAAACAAAATAGGGTCTTAATGCAATAGATTTCTTCCATCGCCTCCATTACATATATAACCTTCTATATGCGTGTTCTCCATGATACATTCGAGAATCGCATAATTAGTCGTCGTCACACCTAGGCTATTATTAGTTATATATAGTTAATCAGACCCAGTCTGAGATCTTTTAAGTTATCTTAAAAGATTCTACAAGATGATATAAATAAGCTGAGAATACGAATCTCTATTACTAAGTGTATAACATTTTACATTTCTCAGAAAGATTTTTATATTCGTGAACAGAGAGCGCGCAAAAAATCAATTCCAACGACAGAATTTATATATAATTTCGCTTAGCATGTTACAGTTACAATTTATAAAATAAGAAATATGCACAATAAGTGAGAGTTAGGAGTAAGTGAATTCTACGTATCTTTATAAATCTTGACCATACAGAATAATTAAAGGGACAATACATTGTAATGATATTGCAACGTGATCTTTTGCGACTACCCCGTGTATGTACATAACAGGAGAATGGAGTGTGTCGTCTTCTAGTGAAAGACCTAGTGTGCTAACAATCGATGAAGTATTTAAAAGAAGCGATTATCGTCAGATTGACGGATCTCTTATTGGGTCTTGATTGAGTGAAGACAGTCCTCGGTGAGAGGTATAGTAATTATGAGTGATTTTAATACTAGGACCATACAAATAGCAAGATACACATCTTGCCACCATGTGTCTTGAGTTTACTTATTATAATAGAGTATACCTACATATAAATGATAGTCAGCTGATGAGATAAATGAGGAAATCGTAGATATTGATGGATATTTTAGCTAGTAAGAAGTTTGGATACACAATATGCAAGTGAAAACGAATAGAAGGCTGATAAGCCTCTAGAGACTTCGTGCCTATTAAAATCCTTGTATAGTGTGGTGATATAAAATTGAAAGGAATATAGTCAGAAACATTATGTGTGGAGGAAGGAGAATGCGCTACCGATAATTAACATAATTAATACAATTTAAAAGGGGCTAATGTTATATTGTCTCTACATTTGATAAAATATAGTGTTAGATGCTTCCTTCTCTCTAAATTTGATGTGGAGCTATAATGTGTTAATGATAGATTCAGAGCATATCGGTACTAAAACTGAAGTGAATGGTATAGTAGTGTAATTAGAATTACAGTATGAGTAATCGAAATCGGTGTGGGAAAGTAACATCCGAGCAAGGAACTAAAAATTATGTGGATATATAATTCCCTAAATACTAACAAGGAAGGAGCAATGCAACTAGAGAAATAGGCAAGTCGAAATGGTAGAATGAGATTGGCAGACAGGCTATGAGGATAAAGATGATAAAGGTTGGCAAGTTATCAAGTTATCGAGCTGAAATACTGTCGTCGTGGGCCTAAATTTTCAATCTCTCGGTACACATATTGTAAGAGGACTATCGTGGTGTGTAAAAAATGTTAGTTTGTGTGGTTTTTTTGGTACCTAGGGAAATTCAAATGAACTAACACTCATTGACAAGAAAATGCTCAACAGAGTGAAATGTTGAAATTAATTTCAAAAGAGCATAGTTAAAGCAAAAGACGGGAAGAGCTTATATTAAGATCTTTTACTATAAGCCATTGAAACTGAGCGCGCGTGCTTCTCTACTCGTAAAGCGCTTTCGAGTGGTGAGAGTTAGTAACGTTGACTTTAACCGATGTCAATGTCTGAAGGGGATCTGTAACGCCTAGCTTATATCTTGATTACACAACGCTATTTCAACCATTTTTAATAGAACATCACAAAAATATCAGATAAAGATCAGAAAGTGAGTGAAGAGTATGGGCTGTATCAAAACAGAAGGTCATCTCGAAATTTCATAAACTGTAAATTGAACTCAAAAGTGATAAATAATATTTTATTTTTTATTAATAAGAATAATTTGCGCTCGACAAGTCAGGAGATAACTCCAGTGATGGACTCTTAACTAAGTAACATACTCTATCAAATATCCTGATTTGAGAAAATAATAAAGAAAAGAGATATGTTCCAAAGTACATCTTTATCTGATATTTCTTTAAACGTTTTCTTTACTTAAATATAAATTAGTGCATGTAATTTACTGTCAATGTCCTTTGAAATTTCAGGAATTTTATTTTTTCAATATACACATTTAAAGTTATAAATCATTAAGGATTAGTGTGCAGAAGAAGATAAGGAGTATGAAATTTTTTCCATTTTATTTTATAATATTCATCTACAAAATTCTTATATTTTTGTTATTATTACTAACCTCACAATCATTTCTAAGTTAGACATGCTTTCATATAATTTTCATTTATAAAAAATTCTGCCATAGAAACATCTACTGACTCTTTCAAAATATTCTTTACAATATATATGGCTTACACTCTCTCTCTTATTTATAAATAAATATCTTACACTTCTTAAGTCATATTTCCCTGATACAGAAACAACCTTTTAATAGTAAAATTTTATAATATAACCCGACTGAAAGCCAATAAAAGAATCCTATTAAAGTTTTTTTTATTTTTTAACACATTTGCAGCTACTTCCTAACAGGACTAATATTAAAAGACACTTTATTCTTCGAAAGAAATGGCGAAATACATTCAGGGCTGACAGTGCTTTCTGGAAAAAGCAACAAATCAACATTACATATCTGAATAGCACAAAAAAGATAATCTTTCTCAATGTTAAAAATTAGTAATTTTATTTTTATTATAGTATATCTAAATGAAATTAAATTTACACATTTTGCTCCACATGTTACTCTCTCAGATTCATCAATATGTACTTTTATACTAAATTAAAATTTATGCTTAATGAAACTCTTAATTAACTTCTATAATAGTATATTCTCACAAGTCTTCAGCATCTTTTACTTACACACAGTTTCCCTCTCAATAATCTAATCTAACAACCTAACTTCCTTATTTTGTTAATAATGTAAATATTTCTAAACCCTTTACAGCAGTTATCAATATCTACACATATACATTAAATATATGAGGTTATATGAGTTTTAAAGGAATAAACTGAGTATTAATTATCAATAATTCTAATCATAAAATATTCAATGCAACAGAATAATAATAATTCATGTATTCTTTTAAATTTACTATTATAGGCAATAAACATCTCTCAAATTGCAAATCACGAAAGTACCATCCATATTCATTAATTTTCTATGTTAATACATTTTCAATTAGATCTAATAAAATCTTGTATACATGTCAATAAAAGTCCTCAAAAATTTGATTAACAAAATTAACCTATTAAGAAAAAAATTAATAATTTTCTTCTTCATCTTTGGATAATCGTTGATATGAAATTAACACTATAAAGTTTACCTTTATACTTACTTTTTTTACAGCATAATTTTGAGAAAAATATATATAGCCGTTTTTATTGAAACTGACATTTTATTTAATCTTTAAAAAAGATTAATTAACTTCTATAAAATTTAACAGCTTCTTTTAGTAACTACTAACCACTACTTTTGATTATAAACTATTTTATGGAAAATTCCTAAATATATATATTTTATATATATATATATTTAATATTACTATTAATATATATATATATATATATATAATATTAATATATATAATTTTATTTTTAATTTTTTATTTAAATAATATATATATAGTATTATATATAATATTAGGGATGGAGCGGATTATCCGGCAAGCTATCCGGTATCCGGCCTCATCCGGTCCAAGTTTATTTGACTAATTCCGCGTATCCGGCCGGTTATAACCGATAATTACTTCCCAGTAGGTATTCTTCCTCGGGTTTGGGGAAAATATTACCACAATAATTTGAATAAAAATTATATATATATATATACCGTATTAATATAATATATATAGTAATGTATATATTATTATTCAATATATAATTATATATTATATATATATAGATATATTATTATAATATATTATATTATTATATATATATATTAATTAATATTATATATATATATATAATTATAATAGTATATAGTATATATATATATTTATATAAATATAATATATATATATAATATATAATAATATATAATATATATATATATACTATAGTATATTATACTATATATATATATACTACTAATATACTAGTAATATAATATATATATATAATATTATATATATATATATTATACTTGTTTAGGACTGATCGTATGTTGTATATAATATATATATGTACCAATATGTTTATATTTATTTTAATTCATCATTAGTGCTATTGTATTTGTGTTTATCTATTGTAGGTAATAACGTATGACACGTTTCCATAAATTATATTAGGTAAAGCAATATGGGATAATATAAAAATTTAAACTATATATTATAATAACCAAATATTAAAATATTATTAGGTAAAAATAAATATATGATAATTGTATACATGGAATTAAAGCTATAGATGGCAAAATAATGGCGTGAAAATTTCTAACCACCACAATTGTTAATTCGTCACGTTTAAGATATAAGTAAATTACTAAATAGTTAATTACCCACTGCTTAAATTTTATAACGTGTTTTAAGGTCATTGTAATATATAAGTTACTTATCTGGTTCCAGCCAGTAGATTCTTTCATAAAGATCCATAGATAAAAAAAAAATACTCAGAATTTATATCTCACGATGTTACCCGCCCTAGTGATAAAATATAAAAAATCAGAGCAAATTGGCAGGGCACAAAACTTGATAAAAATGCAATGTTTTATCATGTATAACGTCTGCCTATTAAATAAGAAAAAGTGGTGCTACGAAATAAATGAGTTCATATCGATTATAACTGTATATATGAGGACAATCGAGAACTAAAATATTATGATATTGACCGAAATCGTTATATATCGAATTAGATAGTATGCACGCAATATCATTAATTAATATTTGATAAATTTATACAACTTCAGAAAAATAAAGAAACCTGTATATAAAACATGATCCTTTTGAAGAAAATAAAAAAAAAACTAAAGTGAATAAAAAAAAAACGATTATTTTTTATCGAAAAAATATCGGTATTTCGTCAGACAAAAATAACAAACCTAATGGCAACGTGTTAATAAAATTTGTGGACTATAAATTATGGCATTCCACTAAAATTCCACAATTTTATTTTTGGTAGTCCATACTAACTGTCGGAATATATAGGCATTCCTAGCTAACTCAATTTACCACAACTTTTTTCAAATTATTATCGCAATAGCAATTCCTCAATTATTTTTTGATATAAGCCCTCTCAGTTTTTTTTCCCCCCCCATATTGTCGGAATTTGCGGATCATTAAATTTACGGAAAAACGCCACCTCTGATATTATATATATTATATATATATAATAATTATAATATATAATATATATAACTCACCTACTTAGCAGAAGAACTGAAAATATTTTTAGTAGAATATACCTCATATATAGTATATTATCTTGAATACACATATTATATATAGCTATATAAAGTATATACCTATATATATATATAATAACATTCATATATTATGAATATAATACTATAACTATATATATATATAATCCATAAATAATATTAATAAATATATATATAAGTATAGTAGTGTTTGTACAGATTAGGTCCCATGTATGTAAAAAAAAATCACCTATGATAGCTATCTGTAAAAACTTATATCATCTTTGATAAATCAACACATATAATGCGAGTAACAATGAAGAAGAAATAAAATTAAGTGAGTGACTAGATAAAAAAAAGTTAAATAAATAATAAATCAAATAGGTTACATGTTCCGATAATTCTCTGCGTTCCCCCATAAATTTTCTGACGTGTCCAAAGGTCAGAGTCCCCTACTCAATATTTTCTTTCAATGTTAAGTCGAACATCCGCGCATTCGCGCGCCTCAACATCTATCTACACACAACACATATATACTCTACCTCACCACACAACTTCTTATCTAATTATGTATTAATCTAAGTCAATTGATGAAGAGATTGATATCTTATAGTGATAATATATTAATTATTTATTGATGATACCTGATCCTCTACTGTACCCAAAAGACCTGAGAGCGTATAAACCTAGGTGAGCTAGTGCTCATAAGCACTATATCTCACTATGCAGAGTTTACATGTGATCAAGATTTTTGATAATGTTTAACGTATTAAGTTTATGTAACTTGTATTGTGAAGACCTTTCATTTTGAGATTTAATTTATGCAAGAAGAAGTCTATTTATTAAGTTGCTGCGCCGCTAAAAATGATTATAGAAAGAGGAAAGTTGCGAAAGTTATAATTGTAATATCTAATAATAATGAGATAGTCCGCTCGCCTTCATATGTTATATACTATCTAATATGAAGTAAAGCGGAGAATTCGCGTGATCTATAATATTTTTTTCTGGATGGCGTCTCACTAGCTCCTATGATAAAAATTTTATTCTCATATAATAATTTTTAGTCTTATTCACAAGTGCCTTGGTCGACTCTACACACAACAGTGACCTAACATCTCCGACATGCTTTCCAGACCAAAAATCTAGCGATCTCTCTTATAATTATTGTTTTAAAGTATCGATCCTTAGTAGAGGTGTAATAGCTTATAATGATATCTCCTCTCAATCATAAACCTATGTCGAGCCTATCA
The DNA here is from genome assembly GCA_015478945.1 of Trachelipus rathkii. Taxonomy (NCBI): domain Eukaryota; kingdom Metazoa; phylum Arthropoda; class Malacostraca; order Isopoda; family Trachelipodidae; genus Trachelipus; species Trachelipus rathkii. The sequence continues at coordinate 11,855 of JABUQX010098977.1, forward strand.
ATCACTCCTCTTACTTACTACAACCTCGCTCGCTAAGCTTGCTAACCTCGTCCATCTTTAATCAATATGAGAGCAACTCTATTATTTCACTTGAGTATACTGCAAGAGTACCATCTGACACGATGCAGGTAACATCCATATTACTCTTAGATCTACTCAATTTATCTCGAGGTTCAGTGTTTCCCTAATAATTAGTACTCCTAGAGTGCACAAGTTTAATGAATTTCCTTTTCTATAATTAACGAAAAGACTAGCGCTTCTGAGTCTTCTGGAATCGTTTTTCACATTACATAGTATATTCCGGAGTTACTTACAACTTTAAACAACTCTCTCACAAACTTATCTTATATACAGCCTGGCGCTTTCAAAACCAGCATCAGTATCTATCTCTCCATTCCGTACAATTCGATGAATCACCCTAAAACCATAATCTCTTATGGGTAACTACCTCAACCACTACGGATACGAAAAATTGCTCTCCTTAGCAGCCATCTTAATACACATATTAATGTTCCTATTTAACATTCCACCATAATGAGATATGTTCTAGTTTTTATATGTTATTAACCTCACGTAGTGTCACATCGAAACTCAACTCATGATTATATCAACAATCTTACTCTTAGGCACACTCTCCATCAAAATCCGTACCATTTTTCATCAAACAATAATAATTCCTAAATATTTAAAAAGAGCTGAAATCTGACTCCTCCTTACAGTTTGCTCACCTTTGAGCCTATTCCATATCCTCAGACGGAAAAGACCTCTCAACCGACGAGTAACTTAGGATTACATCTTCAACGACAGACATAATACGAGTGAGCAACACTAACATGTCTGCCTCGATGTATTGCAATACGGTCTTATCGTTTATCTGATCACATCTAATGCAACTACCGCATATGATACGATAGAAAAGCGGCATCTGGCCAGGCGAATCCTGCCGATCCTAATCTATTGTATTAGCTGTGGTCGTGGTCAGCGTACTGGTAGCAAGGTCTGAGCACGTTAGGTATAACGTCGTACTCAACACCACTTTCCTGGCAGGCTGAAGTTACAACTTATAATTCGAATTTTTTATGTACATAGAAAATAAGGCCCAAAGAGGTCATAAGCACATCACAAAATAAGACTCAAAGTTATAGTGTGAAATTCCTCAAGTAACCATTTGTTATTTGATTAAAGTTAAAATAACAGATCATCTAATAGAGGCTCACGTTTGAGCGGCAGTTGAATATTCATCATCCACACTCCTGAGTTAAGACCAGTTTTTCCATAATCAGAACTGTCTTTTTGAGTGTAGTTAGTTTTGATAATTCTTACGTATTTCCCGTATTATAATGTAAAATGAGGGCGTACTTACATTTATCAAAGAATAGGTGGTCGGTAAAACAGATAGCAAGCTACCATCAAAACATTAAGAATAACCCAATGGTGCCCGTAATTCAACCCTGAAATCACTCAATGGAATGGGGGGGAGAAAGGATGGTAAGTATCGGCGACCGAGAGTTTAGGCCGTCAGCGATGTTAAGCGCATATGATCTGGTGTTTGGAACAAACAGTTTAGATTTCCGCAGTGAAAGCATAGAGCAAGATAGCATCAACAAGTATAGTCATCTGAAAAGAACTTAATACGGCATAGTAAAGCGAATACTGAGCAACCATAAATTTCATTTTAACATTATAGATAAATGTTAAAAGTAATAAAAAAACGACATTTTATGCAAAATGTGAAGCTTGAGAGATTATTGCCACTGATTTATAGATTCATAGATTTATAGATAGATTTCTTTAAAAAATATAGAGCTGGATAATCTGCGTCTACCATAAAAGAATATCTAATATGAGGAAGCTACTTGTACTAGAGGAGTGGAGAGGTGCAAGCAAAAAAAAAAAAAATTATGTTATATAATAATTAAGGTTCTACCCCGCCCAAATTGGTGGGAAGCGTAGCCTCGTGCTATTACAATCCCTCTTATATCAGCAGACGAATGTACATGACACGGGGATCATACTTGTAGTTCGCGCGCTAGCCGGCTCAAATCGAGCTATGCGCGCATATCTCAGGGGGCGGTGCTTACATGATAGATACCAGTTAACTGGTTCAGTGTACATTGAGAGTTCGGTCAGCCGTGTGAGAGAGTGGCCCGGTATCATGCGGAACTGAGAATGATTCACTATCCGGAGCCCATCCCTGAGGAGTATATTGTAGAATTATATTAAACGGTATAATAATATATGTATATATATTATATATTATATTATAAAGTTGAAAGTGAGTCTGATTCCGTAGTATAAATCGATTCCTAAGATGGTAATAGAGACCGTGAAGAAAATAAGTGTGGTATATGAGAAATCCAATAAAGTAATTATGAGGAAGATGAGTATATAGGATGCTGTATATTTATACGGCAAAGTGAGCTATCATGAAAAGTGAAATGATAGTGTTATATCATATATTTGATAGTTTATCTTTATATAATTAAATTATGAGGGGATACTAGGTTATTATATATATATGAGTTTATATATTATATTATAATCATTGAGTGATATAGACACCGGGGTAATATCCAGATTTTTGTCCGTGGTTTTGTCCAGGGATGAAGCTTCACATTTGACGAGATGCGCCAGTGAGCGGATACCGTATAGCCGATACAAGTATCACAATTTTTTTCACTTACCGAACCGATGCCGGTGATGCCTATATCTCGATCCGAAAATTTGCCGAACCTTTTTTCGATACCGATACTTTTACTCCTATAATTATATGGCCTAATCTATATATATATATATATATATATATATACATTTATATATCTATATATATATATATATATATATATATATATTTATATTACTATCATATATATATATATATATATATATTATATATATCTCTATTATATATATATATATATCGAAGCAGCTGGTTAATGAAACCATACTATTCTCTACACTGCAGCGGGGCCCATTCTGTAACGTTTATTAAATAAAATAAATTCAATTTAGTTAAAATAAAGTATTATATATATATATATATATAAATATATATATTCTTATTATATATATATATATATAATCATATATATACTTATTATCAATCTATATATATATACTATATATAACGTCGCAGTCCCTTTAGTATAGCTCTCACTAATATAGGCGTGGGACCTTTCTTTTTGTATTTGTTGCTTCATGGCCGTGGACAGCAACGGTGTAGAATCTCACTTATAGAACTGAAGGAGGATGTTATGTACGATAAGGTCTGTTTTGTCAGGACAGTTAAGACTGCTGGTACCCATTTAACTATTCCGAGGAACATATGCCAAAGTTATTTTAACGTCCCTCACTCAAACGTCAGGACTATTATTTCCCTTAATTGTTCTCTTAAAGCTGTGCGTAGGTTTCCCCTGACATTCGACTTCACACCCCACTTTTCGCGACCAGGAATTTAAGGGCAGTTCTTTTACGAAGAGAGAGATGTAACAAACGACATGAAAAGTATAAAATAATATTAACGGAATACATGGAGTTTCATCGTGAACTAGATAATGGACATTGAATTTCATTAAATTAAAAAATAAGCTTATATATAATCAAATTTCTTACCTAAATACTGGAATATAACTCCAATTCACACAAATAGTTGGTATCCAATTATTTTAATGTTAAATCTAATTTGTTATATTTTTTTTTTTATTTTTTATCTGGGGTTTTATTATCCAAAACCACGTGCTTCCATTACGACACGCTATTCCAATAATGTTTAAAACAAAAGTAAAGCCTAGCACGAAATCGCTATAAGTATCGATTTAAATGAAGATTATAATATCCATGCTATCATAATATATATACCTGACTAATTCTCAAATTTTCATACTGCCAGCGTGTTCGTATTTTTTGGGTACTTAATAAAATAATCTATTATCAGTTATGCAGCCTATTTACCAGTTCATACATTTAATTATTGAAAAATTTACTATTAAAAATTGTAGCAATCCTAATCGATGAATTTAAAAAAAAATTTTTTTTTTGTTATTTTTTATATTAAGCCTATCAAACCTAAATAGTTTAGCATAGCCTTCCAACGCACTTTTTTTTTAATTTTTTTCCAAAAGTAAACCAGTTTATTTTATTTTATATTCAAAAAAGAAAAAATTTATAAATTAAAGCTTACATTAATAGCCCAGTGGTGAATAACGTCCATTGTGATCCAAAAGTTTCATAAATGGGTGAGCATTTAGAGTTAACTTTTTCTTCTTAATATAAAGCATTTCTGAAATTTTTGATTTTGTATACATAATTTGTTGTCATCTTTGTGTTTTTAACATCTTCTCTGTATACTCTTCAAGTTTATTGATCTGTATTTAATAATAATAACCTATCTTTATTTCTTTGAGATGTTCTTCATAATCTCCTATTGGCAGCTCTTAGGCAGCTCTTACAATTGTCAACATTTTGAGTGATAGGAACTTTATGAATACTTTCATGAGATCTATAGCATTGTGCACTGTTCTCTGTTCTTTGAATAGAAAGAAATTACAGACTATGTTTTTCAGATTCTCTACTAAACATTTTCTTTAATATTACTAGAAATAATAATCCACTCCTTTACCACTGTGTCGTCCATTGTTGCATTTCCAAGAGAAAATATCAGTCCTAATTTTTAAATTTATTTAAATAGTGTTAACCCATCATATTCACGCGAACATAATATGTTACCCATAGTAGGTACCACATATTAAGAAGATTATAGAACATTCTTCATTACGTCTCCTAAGAATAGACATAAAGAGAACAAGTTCAACCAATAAACAAAATACTCTCTGGGCAATTTGTTAATTCTTAATGGGGTATCATAGTGTTAATGAGCTATCTTTACTGTGTCTAACGAACGTTGAGATTAAGATGTCTAGTTAGATGCTTCTTGCTTATCCTCTTGCATACAAGACGATACAGGATCTGTGAATTCGGCCAATGGTGTATCAATGCCCTCTAGCAATAAAGCAAATCTTTGTTTCCTATGTATAGCTGCGTCATGATGGAAAAATTAAATTTAATTATCTATGCGCACTTCCAATGATGAGAGGCCCTTGCCGAACAATCTCTTTGATACATTATCAGTTATGGCACAGTCTTTTTCAATTCATAACCTCGGAATATATATATCATAAGATCAATTTTTGTAAATGGAATTAGCAGCACAGTTTCGCTTATATATATTCATAAGATTGGTTCGAATCTGAGGTAAGCGAGGAGATAAAATTCTCACTTTCATATTTCGCAGGGGACGATCTGTGAGGAAGTTTTTTTTGTTTGTGAAATCCAAGATAATTACCTTGGACATCACGCAAATTATCTTTGTGATGTAAATCTAATACAAAAAAAAGCTTAGTGTCGTAGCAGGCAGTATTTTACTGGACTTAAGAAATCTTTCCAGAATATTTAGTACGAGCACATTGTAAATCTTGTGACAGGAATGGACCAAGTTGGGCTGACGTTTGAACTTTGCGTAAAATGATTCACGTTCTAAGGAAAGCATTTTGAAAAAAGCCAGTTTGCATTTTTTAGAAATACATCTTTGGATTGAACAGAAACATTTTGTAATGGTTTTTGGTGTTGGGAGATTTTCGGCTGTCAACTGCACAAAAATCCAATATCACTTTATATATCACTCAAAAAATAATTAAAAAAAAAAAAAAAAAAAAAAAAAAAAAAAAAAAAAAAAAAAAATAAGCGATATAAATCCCTAAAGAGAAACAAAAGATATAAAACAGATACTGTACATATTATTTAGTCTAAAACACATCCATATATACCAATCACCTTCAATCCGAAGGATGAACTTGGAACGAACAACCTCTACGAAGCATAACTTAATTAGTAATGTGTAAGAGTGATATAAAATAGTCCAATAATGAAAAGTAGAAACAATCGGCACTATTAATGTCTTATTATAGTTTTAAAGGAGGAACGATGACTATTTTTAACAGAAATAACTACAGGAACGTAGGTGACAAAGAAAGCCATAGGGAACGAGAAATGATATCAAAAAGATTAAAGTTTTGTAAATCAAAGCTTTTTACAATTTTTCGAAAGTGTTTGTTAAAATTTCCTATATAGGACTTTTTTGGAATTTTACCTGACTTTCCAGCATATCTTAAACGCTTCCCTGACTAACTGATATTTTTTCCCTGACTTTCCAGAAGTGTTGAACCCTGTAAAAACAGGAACATTATCATACTAAAACTGTGTGGAACATTTCTTATCAGACTGTAAGACACAAATGACATGATCAAGACGAAAACTGTCTAAAATAAAATCAAAGAATATTAAATTTTTAAAAATTCTTTGTCAGGGAAACATTCTAAAGTTTTAAGTTACCTACTATTTATGTTTAATACATAAATATACTTCCCGCCTACCCAAAGTGTTGGAGGTGAAGTAAAACATTTAATAGTAAAATAAAGTGAATTTATATAATTGTGAAAACGATTTCTGTCTCGTTTTCCAACCAAATTTATTCTTTTTAAGTTTAAAGTGGCGTCTGAGATCCCTTAAAAGCTAATTTTTGCCTTGAACAAGGTCAATCTTCTTCTATTTCATGTTATAACCTCTCTTTGACTAGAGTTTGCTATAGAATGGTTTCCAAGTGAGGAAAAATATTACATGAATATATACTCTACGTCTTTTGGATAACGATTTTAGATTTACGAGAAAAAAGGACGAAACAAAATTTTACTAAATTGTATTTTATTTATGGCAAAGGTGATCTTTTGAAGAGCAGACATTTTGTTATTGATTAGCTAGTAAAATAATTAATGCTATTGTTAGTAAAATATGATATAACTTTGATATAATTTTCTATAAATAATTAATTTGTTACCAAGAAGAAGATTTCAAGCTACTATAGTTTAATATTTGTGTATGGGTGTTTAAATATATAATATATTTTTATATATATATTATAAATATATATTATATATATATATATATAATATTATTATATTATAATATATATATTAAATAATATATAATATATATATATATATATATTATATTATTAATATATTATATATTATATTTTATATATATATATATATATATATAATATATATTATTATTATATATAATTATGCTTGCAATAATTTGGTTTTAAATACACTTACCGATACTCATATATCATATAAACTTACAATAAGTAATATATACAGGGAAAGTGATATTATCTTCATTTGAGTTGGAATATTACTACTGGAACACTACTTCTTGGAAGTGCTTTCGGGTCGTGAAAAGATTGTACAAGAAATCATTCATATATATAGACGAAGAAAAATTTCACTATTTTTAAGAAATATAGAAAAAAATTATATTTTCAATAGCGTCAGCATTGGTCTCAGCCACTAGAGTCAACTACGGATGTACAATACTTCTCTTATGGTTGATGCTCTATTCCTCGGTCACAACACTTTATCATGTAGAAAGGAACAATTTATATCACTATACAACACTTATTAGCACACATCATAAGAGATATACTCTGTTTAATCAAGATTCTCATCATGGATCTTAAGTCTTTATGAGAGAGCATTAGTTTATGAACGCGTAGGTTACTATTAGGTATATATCTACACGCAATGAAGAGGACAAGAGATTTGTTCTTAGTATCCTGTCTTGCGTATATATCCATTTTTGTTTTTGAAACGAAAAAAGTATATATATACCAAGGGTATATATATATATATATATATATATATATATATTATACCTAAGTGATCAATACCGGATTGTGCCTATAGGGAGTCGGGGTCTACGGCCTATCTCAACTGGGAACTTACGAGGGTATGGGACTAAAATTATCCTCCCTCATTACCGGGAGGGTCCTTACGGTAACCCCCAACTCAGTCATCTTCAATTGGTATTATTATATATGGTAGGTGTTACGGCTGGTTTACGTATCCGGCATTTACTCTCTCGATGTTCCGGAGAGTGGGAAAGAATGCAACGCCCCCCACTTTGTATAAATGCTCAACGTAAGGGTTCGGCATCCGAGACTCCGGCCTTATTTTTTTATTCGTGGGTGTAATACCTTTACAAGATAAATCATACAGTAGTATGCTGATTTACCAAGAATTTAAAAATTATTAAATTTTTCAGATCATTAAAATCTTATATTCAGTTAACATTACTTATTATGACATTTCCACTTCTTCTGAAATTTGTGGCATGTCGTTTAGTCAATTTACACGAAGACTGTATTAAAATACAAATATAATAAATATATAAGTTAATACAGATGGTATCAGACATTATTTATATAGTTATATTTTATATTTTATTTTTAATTTTATTCGTTAAATTTTTATTTGTCTTATTTTTGTACTTTGTTATAAAATAATCATAATAAATAACACACGATATTATCTGCTATTTGTATTACTGCTATTTTTGCGCTGGTTTAGCTCTGTTGTTAGAGATAGATTATACACTTTGAGATAATGATTTTTAATTTTTTTTTTTTTTTTTTTTTTTTTTGGTATGCTTATTTTCCTCGATTAATTGATTAATAATATATCCCAATAGATAATATCATATATGCATTTATTTCTTCTTAGATAAATTGACACATTTCTTTTTCTCGAATAATTATTTCAGTGATTTAGAGTTTTTTGTGATGAGTTAAATATGGTAGCGAAAATAGAAAGGAAATAATAAATGTATTATACAGGCAAAGAGGTGTCTTATTTATTTGTATTGATACAACATATGAAATAAATTATATTAATAAATAAACATTTACGAAATTATATTAATTATATATATATATATTATATATATTATATATAATATAATATTAATATATATATATATATTATATATATATATATATATATTTATATATAATATATAATATTTATATAATATATTATATACTAAATGCTAGAATGCTTTCAATACTCCAATTACATATTCATATTAATACTTATATAATTACAGCGATATTTTGTCTTTTTTTTCATATGAGTTTTCCCCACTTATTGATACGTCAGTCGCGATTTTGTGTTTTACATACTCTAGAATGTTCGATGATTTTCGAATATTCTATCCATAGATATCGATATCTATGAATAAGATCGAATAATATATATATATATAAATATATTATATATATATTATATATTAATTAACTATATTATATATATATATATATTATATTATTATATATATATATATTATTATATTATTAATATATATATATATATAATAATCATATATATTATAATATATATTAGTTAATATATAATATAATAATATAATATAGTAATGTAGACTATATATATATAAAGTTTTACTTTTCAACAGCACTCAGAAAATTGAGGGAGAGCTCGGATATTTTAATAAAAAATAATTTTTTTACAGGTAAACACCAATGATACGATATATATAAATATAGTATTATTATTAGTGGTTCTACAATCGAAATGAATGTTGTTTTTTCGTTCTATGTTTCGATTATTTTTTTTAATACTATACTGTTTATAAGTAGGGCTCTGATATATACCGTTAGCATTAAGTATAGTTAGGTTAGGTTTGTTAGGTAGGTTAGGTTAAGGTATTAACAGTATGAATAAATAAAAAATTATCTATTTCGTACATACATAAAATATATACTATCTAAATTTTATAGAGGCCTAAAACAATGTGAAACATAGAGGGCTACATGTGAAAAGTTTTTTTTATCCGAGCTCCCGTTCGTGTGGGCGTTAAGTTAATAACTTTATCATATATTATATAATATATATATTATAATATAGGTAATGTTTTAAAACATTAGAAACTTTTTAGAACGAACATAATGTAATCTGATTTTTTTCTCGATTATTTCAAGGCAAAAGTTCGACAAGGTTGTGAGTTATTAGAGTTATTTTTTTTTTTATTTTTTTAATAAACGGATACCCAGTAGTTAATTAGTCGTTTCGTTTAGGATATGATACCTATCGATGTTTTATTCCGAATTATTAGATATATATTATATCATTATCATTTTTTCGATAATCGATATATTTTTTTACGGAATTATCAAAGTAATTCGAATTTTATATTAGATAAATAATGTACGTAATGAGATAAAATTAAAAAAGTAATAATTTTAGTAATATAATTTTTTTTTATTAGCGTATTAGATACAATGAAAATATAAAATATTATACATTCAGAAATTATATATTAATATATATTATATATTATATATATATATATATTATATTATATATATATAATAATATTATCACGCTAGTTTCGTTAGGTGTGCTTTTATCTCAAAAAGGTAAGACATTATAATTAAATTATATATATATATATATATAATAATATTAATCAGTTTATCTATGTATAATTACTTTAACATGCGAACATATCGTTTGTATCAGACTATATGTCTGGCAGTAAGTACAAGTTCTCGATATCGATATATATCGATTAATATTATGTGGAGTATTGAATATTCGATATATTTTTATCTGATATATTATCCATAGTATCGTATACATGATGAATTTGAAATTGTTCGAAGGCTATAGTTGGGGTATATATATTAAATATATATTAATATATATATTATTATATATATATATTATATCATATATAATTATCATATATATATATATAATATTATACTATATATATATAATAATATATTATATATAATTATATATATATATATATATGGAACTTTCTCTTTAAAAGGGTAGTGTAACCGATTTACTTGGAAGAAGAGTCCGAAAATTAATTTTTGTGAATAATCTAAGGCAATAGTGTGTTTAAGAGGAATTAAATATAATTAGTAGATTTTTTTTTTTTTTTTTTTTACTAAGGATATCTCCAAGATTAATTTAGCTAAAGATTGAAAGAGTCAGTAGGTCTCTCGGCTCAGGGGGAACGAGGTGAGACTTGTCCTCTGTCTCGTCGGCTACGATAGCCATTAAAATATATATTAAAAAAATTAATTAACTATAAAATGACTACATGATTAAAAAAAGCAACTTGTGGAAACTTTTTACGATCTTATCTATTGGTATTTACTAACAGTGACATACTGCTTAGGTCTGACATTAGAGAAGATTTCTGCGATTGGTCGATTTAATTATGACATATTTTTTGTAACTACTTTTAAAGGAAACAGTGCTATTATATAATATTATATAATATATATATATATTATATATATTAATATTATATGTTTATTAACGATGATTACAATACAAACTCTTTCCCTTTCTAGAGTGTTCTTTAATAAACATATAACTATAATATATATATATTATTATATACTATTATATATATAATATTATATATTATTATATTATATATATATATATATATATATATATATATTATATATATATATATATTATATTTAAATATATTTATATAATATATATCGATAGGCGAGAGCATGAAGCACGCAGTAAACTATGTATAAGTACATGCTGACGAGAGACGCATTGCTCGTCATCGTGAGATCTGATACTCTCTTCTCTAAGTACATAAAATTGAAGTATATATTTAATATCTTATACTACAAATACAAGTTATTTTAGTCTATTTTATATTTAATAAACATTCTTGTTAGTTATAAGAGACATCTACATCATAATATTTATAATATTATAAAGTATTTTAAAAAATAAATAAATAAAAATTTTTAAATTATATTTTAATTATAATATTATATATATTATATATAGTTATATAATAAGCGTCTCATCCTTTAATTTTATTACTCTAAATTCAGTCGCCTTGGCTTAAAGAGCAAATTCTTCCAAACTTTCTAGTTTTAATTTTTGTTTTGTTATATTCGTTAGCTCTATTTAATTATATTGATCCTTTTCGATAAGGATAATATCTGGCTACGGACCAGCGAGTACTTTCGTAAGTCATATTTTTCTTAAAATGATTTAAATAGAAATTATCCTTAAAAAAACTTCTTTCGATATTGATTCACATGCGATAATATTGACATCATCAAAAAACTTGTAGAGCATTAACTTATAGCTTACATTAGGCCGTTGAGACTTATCAAATTAGAATGCTTTGTATCACTTAAATATATTATTCTAATTAGAGTATTACTCTGTATCAGTCCATGAATGGCTTTTGTCTTGTTTTTGGGAAATAAACAAACATCAACAAGTACATAAAAGTTTTTCTATTATCAAATATATCTCTACTACACAAGTAAGCTAATTAATTTTGATTCGAGTCACTTCGAGTAACGCTCAGGCTGGCACATCGTGTAAACTCTTGTGAGCATGACTGTTGAGTTAGATTGACTCATATTTCAAGTAAATATTATAGTAAAACAAAAGAATATAGGCCTGACCAAGGTAAGAAAAATTATAATTATTTGTTTTAATCAAACTGATTAATATTTTATTTTTTATCAAGCTGATTAATTATTATATTATAAATATTATTATATACACACTTAACTGGTTGTAGTAGATTAGATATATATATAATTTTTCGTGAGCGTGTCTAATAAATACCAAAATAATTATAATATATTATTAGATATTCTACGGCATTATGAGTTAGAGAAATAATTTGAAATGCTGACTACAACCAACAACTGTGAGCATACCAGCACAGTCGTTGTATGACATAATTGTTTAGTATATCTATATACGATTATTTAGATTTAATATGCATACATATCTATATAGCTTTGGTATTATTTCATTTCTTTAATATTTTAAAATAAGTTTAATGCACTTCTACTGACTATATTTAAATTTTTTTACTGAGTCATTAATTAATTAATAGCATCAGAGCTTCGCTGTAAGACAACTTTTTTACGACTTATAAATTAGCATAATTATCATCTTCCCCATTCCTCTTTAGTTTATATATACCAGTTTTATTATAACTTATTATATAAATTCAAATTACTCATTCACTCTACGCTATATAGATAGCATTACGTAGGCTGAATCATGGATAACACTCGTGGAGTCTAGCAGATGAGTCTCATTCGGTCTCACGAGTCATATTTTAGAGAGAAAGAGCACGATAGTCACTGATTTATTGTTTCCTTTTGAGATGGAGTTGATAAAATTCTTGAAGTTTTGTTTTTTATATTATTGCTTTGTTGTGAATTTATATCTATATATCTCACTACATAATTATATTTTTTATGTGTTGTAGTATATTGTGTATTAATGGCAGTTCTAATAATTTTTCTGTTATCGAACAAACATCAGACTAAGAATTTATTGTACAAGTTATGAATTGGTAAACATATTCGCATAGTCTTCTTATATTGTTATACGGTAAGTCGTGAAGCCTACGCACTAGCACGAGTGTAGAAGTGCTCTGATATATATCCGACTTATACTAATAATACCGAATTCCCGACTCCTTAGCTATCCTGAAATAGCTCGACTATAATATCCCGACTAACCGAATCATCCCGTACCCGACTCCGATCCCTAATTCCCTGATTATATATATATATATTATATATATATATATATATTATTATAGTATATATATATAATATATATATATATATATATATATATTATATATATATATATATAATATATATATTATTGGGGGATTGAGAACTATCTAATTCGTAAAATACTTTTTAACTAAATTAGGAAAGTTTATTGTAACATTAAGATAATAGAGTTTATTTATACTCTAGATGGTATTTTCACTGGCATGAGAGTGGCTCTGCTATACTTATTCGTTTTGCACAACATATTCCGCTTAAAATTTGCTGCAATTAATTAATAGGTCTAGCGATAATTTAAGGTGGACACATATCAATACTTGTAATAATAAAGTAGATATGCCTAGTAATATTTAAAAATACAGTGTTTAATGTCTGAATCTCAAACATTATATATATAAAAAAAGTTACAAATTATATGTTAATATTTAGTTTGAAAATTTTCATCTGCTATTGTAAAAGGGGATTAGCAAAATGTACTTAGAAATCTAATAAAAAATCATGTTTATTTTTATAAAAAACATATATTATCTAATTTAATCAAATTAATGATTTCAAGTCTTACACATATATATATAATATACCTTGTGAATTTTTATATTGATATGTGGAAAAATAACCTTAGTATATTATATAAAGCTGTGAAGAGCGTTTCACTCTGTAGACACTCAACGAGTCATTATTCTAAGTAAGGAATTTGGTTGAAGCAATGAATTACTATATACAAGTTAGGTTAGCATATAGTCTTGGACAGATCTCTTAAGTACTTGTACTCGTGAAGTGTGTACTAAGTATTGAGTAATAAGGACAATACCCATTTCAAGACGTGTAGATAAAACGTGTCAGATAAAATAAGCTTTTAAGTGAGTGAAAGGGTGTGATTTTCTATTTATTCTTTTATATTTCTAACAGTTATATAGATATAATAAAAAGGGAGACAGTTGCATTGGCATTTCTTATATTTCTTAAATATAGTTAAACATATAAAAAGCCCTATTGAAAATGCCTTTCATTTATCATTGTTGAATGTCCATGTTTTTAAATTTTAATTCGTTTATATATCGGTTGTATACCTAACACTATTTATATTATGACAACTATTCTTAATATTACCACCATTAGATTATATACGTATGAAATTGTGGAAACACATATAACGCCACAATACAACCATTAATCTAATGTTTATACGCAAAAGCCTCTATAGCTAGAGCACTCTAATCTTTTATCTTTGATTTTTCGAAAATTCTCATTTAGTACTCTTCATTTATTCATTTTTCTATGAATCAATATTATATATTCATCAACTTTTTCACATTAAGTGGAATAAAGAAACTAAAAATCATCTATAAAGTTTGAACTGAATTTACATAAGTTACAAAAATGTCTACTTTTAGTGATAATACTATTGTTAGATATATTTGGTTTTGCTGACTTCTAACTGGTTGAAATGTAGCCTTTATTAATTCGTCTCACTTATGCAAGGTATAAAAGGTTATTAAAACAAACATTTCACGTAATTTTCATGCAGCAGTAGCAATTAAGAAAAGAAAAAAAAAATACTTTTATATAATCCTCACTATTTTTGAATTATATTTTGTAAACGGGCCAACTGGAATTTCAGTTTGTGTGATTTGTTTTTGCGTTTTTACTTTATTCTTATTTTTTTTCATTCTAATATGTATGCTTATTTGAAAAACAAACAAGCTTATAATGATTATAAAGTATATCATTAAAAGAAAAATATTTATAATTTAGTATAAAATGTAAATATATTATTAGTATGTTTCTCTTTCTTATAGGTATGGTATCTATATACTAGGGACAACGAATATTATTCATACATCGAGTATTTTTACAATAAATTTAAAAATGTTAAATGATTTTTTATCAGATCTATCGACTTACAGGAATTTAGTTAGTGTTTAAACCGAACTAGTGAGCAATTTGTGTCTGTATCAACTATGTGTGAGAAAATCTGCCTTGTGACTCTATTTATATCCTATACATTATGTATGTCTAGTTTGAAAACTAATTTTTTTATAGCTTTTTTATATTTAATAAATATTAGATGTTTTGGAACTGTAAATCTAAACCAATGTACAATTGACCAAGGTGCTACTCAAATTGCTGTGTACTACTACTTCTATGAGTAAGTCTATTCAATAATCCGTGTGCTCTCAAATATCTAAGTATGTTGTGCCAAATTCAGCAGACAATAACTAAAATACTATAATATAAGATTGAGTAAAAAAAACTTCGAACATCTTTCTTTAGATGAATATTATACGCTCTTACTTGTCTCCGACTATCATATATAATATCTACGTCGAATAAATACCATATATATAGGAGACCTGGAAATGTCGTTCTGTGCTCTTCTCGCTCATACTTTTATATAGTAGTCTCATTGCTATTAATATATCTCACTGAGCAATTCTGGGTAATTATCACATATACTTTAACGATTACTATGGTGGAGGTACCGTAGCTGCGGCGACGGGTATTATAGCCTATATATAAGGTGTGTAATACTAGCTAACTCTAAAGTATATAGGATGGTGTGGCTCAAGGGGCATATGATACAGTTGTATATATATATACATAAAATGTATATTATATATATTATATATATATATATATATATGTATATAGTTATATATATATTAATATAAAACTTAAGTTTTCTTTACCTTCCTGTTGAAGAAATTACGATATATATATTAATTTAACTAAATATGATATATTAATTATAATATATTATATATTTATATATATAGTATATATAATATATATATATATATAATATATATATGTATACTCTATATACTACTGTTTAGTTAAGCGTGACTTTCTACATAGAGCGTAAGGTGTGGTAAGCATATTCGCCTGGGAGACTTAAGTAACAGAATACATTAGCCATAAAATTTAAATCATTTACTATCATTCTCTAGACTACCTCAATAATTCCACTAATTTATCATATATATTTACCAAGAACAACAGACATAATAAAGTTTATGAAATTTATACCTATTTTATTTATTTATTATATTTATTTATAATATAAAATATATTTTAATATTTTAGATATAGAAATGACTATGTATACAAATAATACAAAACTTATAATACATAACTAAGAAACTATAAAAATTCTGAGACTTTGGATTGTATCTAGCCTATGATGGGGTAGGATCGTTGAGGTATCTGTCTAGCACATAAATCATGGCCTAGAACTTACGCAAATTATTATATAGATAGAGATTTGATCGTATGTGTCTCTGCAATAATTAACTATATGAACACTCACATTGTTACCTAACCAATAGTACTTTTAATACTATAATCCTATGAACATAAAAAGGAGATATATAAACTATACGACTATACTAGAATCGGAATCGTACGTTGCATAATAGTGAAGAGCATTAGACTCTAAATCCAATAATATAGATAATATAAAGAATGATTGTCGTATTTGCACCTAATAATAGTAATAAACTTAACCTTACGCTTAAGAGGTATTAATGAGTCACTTAATATAATAAATATAATTAATTATAAGTATTATTAATAAATAAATAAACTTAACTTACTCAATAATAATTTATGTATAATTTCTTATGCTATAAATAAATAGACTATTACGGAAAAATTATTATATCTATTAATTTTTAGGAACTAAATGGATTAATAATCTAATAAGGAATATTAAATCATATACTCAATAGGGGGGAGAGGATTTGGAGTTATATTATCTAGCTCACAATTTATCGAATGTCAGAATTGAATACAAAACATTTTTTAATTCAATCTTTCTACGAAATAGTTGACATCATAATCTGCCTAAAAAACTGTAAATATAAATTTAAAAATAAAAAATCTTGAAGTGAAAATGCTTTCATTAAAATTACATCAATTAGACTATCGATAGGTAGTAAAAAAGGAAGACAATACATATATGTGACCTATAACTGTTTATGGGAGTCATTAAACACAGTTGGACGTCCGAAAGTGCTTTGATCAGTTCTCACTATATACTTTATGGATAGTATATATGATACTTTAAATGAGTTTGTGCTAGTATTTTATTATAACTTTATATAGTTATTGGTTTAGTAATATTCTGATAAGTATAGTACATATATAAATTAAATTTTACATTATTACAGTGCACCTATTATATATAGCTTTCAATATAAGACCATTTCACTTTACACTAGAGGATGGCAGTGTTTGTTTTTATGGGTTCAAATTCGTCTTTCGATTAATGTTAAATGCCTTTATAAATTACAACACAATTATAAACTTGTGCAAAATTCTTGGGGTTTATTCCCATGGTTTCTCGATATTTTCGAAGTTAATTATCTGATTGAGGTAGGAAGAACTCATTAATGGTTATTCTTCACATGAGATTACCCACTAAGGGGATATTATCATCCTAATGGGTCAATAACGCGGATGATAATTGAGAGGCCAAATTGGAAGGTTTACTCGTACGTTCTATTCAAATAATCCATCCTATATCTTCAATTATAAAATGTAAGTTCTAGAACAATTATCTAATGCTTGATAATACCACATACTATCTCTGATTGAGTAATATTTCATTTAATCTAGGTGAAAGAAAGTTTGTCAAGATATGCAGAAATGTCTCACCGTTCAAGTATAGGGAAAAGCAACAAGGACATATTAAACGATAATCATATATATTATCCTACTTCCAATAATAGTACTATATATCCTCCTATACTAATCTCCTAACTTCGATGCTTTCTGTGAGCTTAAAAATATCAAATCTTTTTTTCTTCTACGACAATAATCTTGTGCTTCTGCCTACTGTTCTCCATCAACAGACCAGATTTCATACGCCTATTTTTGAATTATCTTACCTTACTCTCTCAACGATTAGACTGTTTATATCTTTCTCTCATCAAAATATCACTGAGGTCCTACTTCTTTATAGTGGACTTCCAATCATATGTATAACTAACACTGAATGAGTTGGTGGTCCCTTACTCTTATACCTATGATTTTGAGTGGTAGGAAGTAGGCCCAGAATCATTCTCAGTCATTTCCTCACTAAAAAAACTTCCGCAGCTCAACTAATATAAATGGCTACTACTCACTTTCGTTCTATGCTGCTTAAGCTGCCGGCTACTATTTCTTTAGTAAAAAGGTAAAATGACGGAGAGCAGGTGCTCTATGTCATAGTTTATCTCTTCTTTATATTCATATATTTATTATCTCTAATTATATTCCGTGTATTCCCGTGAGTATAATCTTTTATAACTTATACGTAGCACTTTGATATACTCTATTATTTTTCATTAATAATTTTAATAAATAATTTAATAATTGTCAGTAAGGATTTCACAAAGCCCATCACAACAATTATATATATAACTTGCCTATATATTCTGAATATACTCGTGTTTTTTCTGGCACTTGATCGGGCCGATGGGGGGGCATTGAGGGGTATAATATATATATGGTATATAATAGGTATATATATAGCTACTATTTATAATATATATATATTATTCTTGCTCTCTTAATAAATAATATAATACTATATAATAATTTGGATATATAATTATAGACTATGCTTAATTGTCTTATCTATTTACTTGGTGACGTACTCTATAATATAGATACTTAAATATCTGAATACTGTGTATAAGTATGTAGGAAGTACTTAGTTATAATAATTAGTTGATTATATATATATACTAGGGATATGAGTACTCATAGGTTATTTTAAATTTTTCCTTTACTAGACTTATATATATAATAATATCTTATATATTCTCTTATCAATATACTCATGACTTATATCCTCATGGTTACGATATATATCTAGTTAGCTTTAGTATTTCTTCTTATAATATATCTATATTTGGCCATTATAGTATATATATTATATATTTACATGATATAGCCTAGATGAACATAGTTGCGTATTAGGGAGTTGATAAAATATTATTTCTCGTTCTTCATATATATTCTAACTATTATATATATACTTTCTATTAATTTTTAAACTAAATATTATATAATCTGTATATGATATATATATACTAGTAAATCAATAATTGCAGTGAGGATATATATATATATATATACTTACTTTACGACGGCCTATAAGACGGTAGCTTTCATTCAAAAAGAAAACGATAGATATCCTTTCGACAGCAAAAATGTTCGTCTTGATTTTTACCGGCAACTCTCTAATTGAGAGAAAAGCTCTCGCTAAATGCTTAAGAAGCGTATGACCGCTCTTTCGCTTCTGCGAAACTCTTACAGATTTCAATCATGACTTTACTGGAATTTGAGGTTGTGGTTTAATTTTTAACTATAGGAATGATAGTTTGTTCTACTGATTCTTCCTTTCCTTCTAATTATTTTTTTATGACCAATAAAAACTTCCAAATGACTCATATTTTTGGTCACTCAGCAATATTAATAACTATTCTATAACTAACTATCTCTGATAGTAAATTATCTGTTCCCCTTTACCTTATACCTCCTATTATAATTATCTATGCTCTGTATTAGTTTTTTTCTGTTGCTTATAATTCTCTATATATATATATACACTTGAAAATAGGCCAAATCTCTCGTGAGCCTATTTCATATTTATTCCTCTCTACTAAACTCATATTATATAAACTACTTATATATATTTATAATATATATAAATACCCTTAAATATACAGTAGATATATATATACGATATATATATATCATATATATATAATTCTGGCATTATTATTACCTTATTATATTATTATTTATATTAAACTATACTTATAATTATAATTATATATACTATATATACTATTACTATTAGGTATGTGGTTACTAATTGTACCTTTTAGTACCTGTTGATTAACTATAATATTATTTTATATAATTATTATAATATATATATATCGGGTGCATGGGCTCCTTGATAAATCTATCATAGAACGTTATAGGTAAAGGCGGTGTGCTATCGGAAGAAACTTCGGACTTCCAAGCTTGGTTGAAGTCAATCTGCTTTCCGTTGGCTATATCCCAAAACTGGGTTTCAACTATATTCTCTATGTCATCAATAATATATAACTTTCCTCAGTGTTGTAAAGCACGCTATATCTAATAGTCCAACCTTTATTCCGAAAAAATAAGTGAAGCCGTTCTGATCCTTTCTTAACTTATCTCGACCCTATATATAGCTCTTACTTGCATTCTATCTATAAGATCTTTGAAACTCTTCAACTATACTCTCATTTCTTATAGATCATTTTATGAGTAATCTTAATATCACTTTCTTTACTAGAATCTTACCTCATGAATATAGTATATAGCTTTTCGGCGCTCAGAGGTCTTACTGGGCGATATATATATACTTTATTACTAATTATCTTATCATGAATTATATTGGTGATTTTCTCACGTACCCTTAGGAACTTAATCGGGAGACTTGCTGAGTTGGTACGCTTAGACTAATATTCCAATAATGACATTTGAATAGGGTAATGAGCACGCGTCACTGGCTATACTACAAGTCACTCTCACCTACCTGTTTGGGATTCATCACTCTTCTCTTTGCTTTAACTTATGTTACTATAATAGTTTCTATACTTATTTCAAATTAGCTTATACTATATATATACTATGGCTGTTGTTGATATATGAGGAATATATATAGCGACTCACTTCTTCTTCCTTTTCCTGTCTAATTAAGTGGTGATGTTCCTCTAGGTTCAGTCTTATATCCCTATACTTTATTTACTACTTTTTTCCATTATAATGATCTATTACCTCACCTTGCACATTACTAACTTATCTATTCACTATCTCATATTGACCTCCGTATGATATACCTCGGTACAGCTTCATTCTTTCCATCTCTCAATTAGCAATTCTGTACTTCACTTACTCAATTATTACACTTCTTAGAATGTCCTCCAAGTTACGTTAATCTTTTCCCGATTCTATTCCTCGCTGATCTGGATAGTATTTCCGGTTGGGGTCGTCTCAAGCTCACTTTGTGAAAATATTTATATCTATATAAAACTCACTTCTATCACAAAATCTCTCACTCATCTATTAAGACTCACCTATTCCACTTCCTATTTCTTTTGACGTTCTCTTAATTGTATAACGTCTCTTCCTTAATTGAACAATATAATGTGTATAGTGTCTCTAGTCTTTTAATGGACCTTTGATCATTATGAAAGCTGTGTAAAAAATGATCTTTAGGATAACTGAAAACGAAAAGAGAGAATTAAGACAGCCTATATATTCATATATAACCGGTTGCTTATGTATAAAAAAAAATAAGAAATAAGAGCGGGCTAAATTATAGAAATCCCTCAAAAACAATTCAATTTACATTTTCTAATTTAAATCTTTCTGACTTTTTTCATTTACAAAAATATCGCAAGATAACATAGCAAATACGTGAAGGTGTGATCATATTAAATAAAACGAGGATATAAATAAAAGAAAAAAAAAAAATTAATCTGTAATGTGATAGATACCTTTGCTCTTTGTATTTTTTCTAGAATTTATTTTTATTTGTGTATCTTTTTTGAGTGAGGGGGGGGGTCTTAGGTGTTTTCTATATATATTAGTGGTTTTTGGGTGTTATTTGGATTATGATGCGATACAGTATGTTTCATATGATTTCTTTATAATTTATGTTATTTTATCTTTTTATATTCTGTTGCTTATTTTTGATGTCTTATTTATTTTTGAACTCATTTCTCTGCACATCTTTTATTTCTCTGCTGTATGTTGTATTTGTTTGTTTTTGTGTTTTTTTTAAAAAGATTTTTTTGTTTTGAGTTTTGTTAACTTTTATTTCAATATTAAATATTAAAATTTAATTTTTATGAATTTAATATTGATTAAAAGATTTAATTATTATAATTGATAATTTTCATTAAAACAATGAAATACTTCTTCATTAGTAACCCTCTTTGTTAGAATCTATTACGCTCGTTTTGTATTTCCAATTCCTACCATTACGTTTTACCGTCCCTCACGTAGAATATACTAGGGGGTCTATGTGTTTACATCAAGTGCACATTTGAGATATTAATTTTGTAAGTGATTGATTAATAATTAATAGATTGGGTAAAATCATAATATTCACTCCAAAGTGATAATACTAAGTTTCGCCATTGACTGATGTGACATTAATAATTTTCTATATATAATCTTAATAATAATATCATAATACTATATAATAAGCAATACAATATTACTGTTATGATAATGGAAAATCTACTTTCATTTACCATCATTCATGTGTAATATACCTGCTATGAAATTAATTAATCAACTCAATCCTCAAATATACATTTAAAGCATGTGCGTTCTGTGCTCATGATAATAATAACCACGTAGTATATCTTATAATAGGAGTAATGTCAATGAGAGATTCATTGAACGCGCATTAATATTCTATCTTTCCCCATTTTTTATTATGCCTAGCTTTTGCATATTGATGATAAATATTGTGTGACCACTACTCTGCTACTCGGCTAGAGTAGTGTTGTATTTGGTGAGTAACATACTATTGTGTTAAAAAAAAAGAGATAATATAAAAAAAATAATATAAATATAATAAATATTTCTTTGATTTGAGTTTGCACTTGTTCCCTTTCATTAATCCCACGTCCACATGAGGATTAATATCGAACCATATCGTGCATTATGTCTAATGATCTCACTGTTTGGGTAGAAAAGGTTTTATCATTGAACATGATACGCTTTATCCATCCTTCATTTATAATAAATCCATTCACTTATTTATGTTTCTTTTATAATAATATAAAGGCTTAAAAACCTATATTTTTAATATAATATATATTTATCCTATAAAGCCATCCCATATTTTAAGACATATACCTTATATTATATATAATATATATATATATATATATATATAATATATATATTTATAATTAATTGAATAATTTATATTATAGATATATATTTTTTATACTTTTAGATATTTATGTACAATGACACTCTCTTGAGCGTAAATAGTTGAGTTGTTGAGTGTGCTTTGCAGCGTGCTCTCATTCGACCCCGCTCCATCGCGCCTCAAACCACTCTTTCTAACACTTACCTACTATCAAATCGGGTTCTTGAGGAGATCTAAAATTTTCTAGGCTTAACCTCCCGTCTGATCCTCCTTCTTCCTACAAACATCTGCATATATTAGACAGTAGCAAAGAACTCAACGAAAAGATATCTCGAGTGCTCCCCCTTCTTCTTCACATTTGTGCACTATACTCTTTTGCTTTCCACACACTCGAAATCAGTTCCTAATCTACAAAAGTATGGGTTTAGAGAACCATTTTAGGACTGGTTCCGTGTTCTACTAAATGCCAGTGCATTTTACTTTCATCGACATATATAGGTTATCAACACATATTTCTCTCTTGAGACTCTTGTACCGCAATGGCGCCATCATTAGATTCTATGTTCATCTTCAGATCAAGGATTTTGCTCTTTCTACACTCAATAAGCAGCTCATCTAGTTTCGCACTAATCTCTATTTCAGCTATAATTCATCCTGTTTAAGATTAAAGGAAAATTTTTGTCTACACAAATCAGGCTCTCACAACCCGAACGCCCTGTATCTTGAAATTTACTTGCGTCCAACCTTTTTTCTCTAGACTGCATTCAACGTTCACCGTTGGCAACTAGCTCTACAAATACACCTCATGGAATTTTCAATGCAATAAAAAAAAGATTGCTGATTAGTAGTTTAATAATTTCCAATAATTTTTTTCCTCATGATATCTTTTTCAACATATCTATTTATTTCATACTATTATCTTGTCGCTCAGAATCCAACATACGCATTATGCTCCAGTAGTTTCTCTCAACAAGACACATGAGATCCTTCTATGTCTACTGCCGTATCTACTCTACTCTCACTCCATGTGGGTTTCTATCAATCCTCCTTCATACCTCTTCAATCTATTAATTAATAATTTATAATATATATTATATATTATATATATATATTACTAATACTACTTACTTATTACTCCATCCCTAAAATATATATTATATAAAAATCTTTACATTTCTTTTCTTACACAAACTAAATAAAGGGAACACAAAGGCGAAACGCTCTAACTCCTCCTCATACCTCCTACTCTTTATTCTTTCCTCCTCAAACACTAACACTTTACTTTACTTTTACAATATTTTTGCATGTAATTTTTTTTATTAAAAGCACTTTTATTGTACCACACATTCTCCTCTTCAACACTCTCACCAAATCCTGCAGCCTTCCGCGTTCTTTCTCCACTGTGAGAGTATCATTTATTATTACCGCAACAGTATCAATAGTTTCACTTATTCAGTTCTTATATTCTATTTATTTTATCAATCAATTCAACCCCTATTTCATTACCTTATAACTATCTCTAGTCTTAACATTCAATTCTCTCCATTTGAAGAGTATAATTCAAATATTTAGTCTTGACAATTATTGACTTACATTTATATTATTATATATTATTTAATAACTCACCTTAGGCCATATATCAATCTATCAATAATATATATTATAGTATTATATAGTATATATTATATATATATAATATCGTCCCAAACTTCACTCTCCTACATCACCTAGATTCTACAACATTCATTCTATAGATATACTTATTCTTATAAATATTAAGCCTGATACCTATTTCTTCTAATTACCATACCACCTATAATATTATATATAATTATATACATTTTTCTCAAACACGATTACTTTACAATATCATATTCACCTAATTTTACACTCTATTCAATTAATGCTTCATTTCTCTAATTTTAAAACATTACCTATAACTTATATTACACACCTTTCTTATCTCTTCAATATATTCATTTTCTCACAGTTTACAGCATTTCATTTAGTGTGAACACTTTTGGTCCCACACACCCTATCATTCTCCTGAATATCTGCTGTTATACTTTACCCCCATATCTCCTAGCTCCGTTAAAACTCTTTACTCTCTTATTAAATCAGTATTCTTTACGTACTAACTCATTTCTTCACTATACCACATTATATATTATACTTAGAGGCAATACCTTATTTATATTAATTTTATTATTATCCTAAATATTCATTTACCTATCTTTATCCTGCTCATAATACAACATCATTTAATATACTATGAGGGAAACGCATAAACAACATTACAATTTATTACCTCTTATATATATTTATCTTGTTAGTAGCCTATATTTATATCTTTACCCTCCTTACAAACAATATGTTTTAATTAATAATTAACTATAAGCGTCTATTCACATCATTATATTATTATACCAGCTTATATTAGCTTCAATATTCACTTTCACTTATTGTAAATTATTTTAAATATCCTCACTTTAATATATATTAAACTTTAACAGCAACTTTCCAAGAAATAAACATAGCGAAGGCAAGAAGTTTGTTAAAAGAACAAAGAAGGGAGATTTGAACCTAGCGAGGAGTGGGATTTACAACCGCTTGCAACTCAATCGTCATTCTCTTCTTTTGTGTTTTTTTGGAACCTATCGTCACCTGAAAGCCATTTTACCAAATATTCTTCTAGCTGGTTTCTTTAAGCTAACTCTATTAATCGGTACATCCCTACATTTAATAATATATAGTAGATAGAATAATAATAATGGGTAAAAGAAATACATTTATTATATAATTTAAATCAATCAATTATAATTATTGCAAATAATCAAATAATAATAATAATAATAATAATAATGGCACTAATATAATATATATAAATAATAATATAAATTTAATCCTAATAAATATATTATATTGAATTAAATAATTTGATCAAGAACTGATCAATGGATATTTGACTTTCTTCTGTCATATCAAACATACAATTAATAATAAACTCAATATATAATATGTAGTTAGAAATAATCTAATAATACAATACAGAAATACTAATTAATTTAATTAAGCTCAAATAATAAAATAAATATTAACCTAATTAATCCAATCTATAAACTCAGAATTTAGTTTATTCATTCAATTACATTATTATTATTATTATTATTATTATTATTATTCATCTATCTATTATTTATATTATTACTTACTATTTTTATTATTTTTAGTCCATTCATTAATATTATTATAATACTTATTTAATTATCTACTTATTCTTCATTATTATTTATTAACTATTATCTATTCGTTATCATGTTACTCTATCTATTCATTTACTTATTTATCTCACTATTATTATTAATTATTTTATTATTATTAATCTTCTTTCCTTTTCTTATTATCTATATTATTAATATTATTAAAAATTCCAGGATTCTATTAGTGTCTAAGTGTATCTATTATTTATATTAATTTCATTAATATCATATTAATTAAATTTTATTTACTTATTATCACTTATCTATTATCTCTTATCATTCAAACCCTCCTTCTTCCTTCCTTTTTTTATATAACCTATCTCGAGAATTATCTATAACTCACCCATAGAAAAATTTTTTTTCGCGTCACTTTTCTAACCCAATCCTCTTTGCCTCTTCTCTCTGTCGCCCCTTCTCCAAACCGCACTCTTGTGCTTCCATTAAACCTTCTATATTCCTCCCAGCTATCTTCCCCCCTTTCCCCAACCATTTCACATAAAGCTCCTTTTTTCCTTTTCACCACCTCCTTCACCTTCTCACTCCCCCATTCACTCCCTTTCCTTCTGCTTGCACCACCTTTTTTAACTTCTCACAACCCCCTTCTGCCTCTCCAGCTGTTCCTCTCTAAAATCTCTTCCTCCATTCCCTTCTTATCTTACAGAGCATTATAAAATAAATCTTGCTATTCAATATTTTCACTTTGATTATATTTATTTATTTATCTAATTCTTGATCCCTTTAAGTACTAAGTATAATCCCCTATAAAAGAAAGCACTTACATTCATATCATTTTAGAGATTACCTAAAAATTACTACCTCTTTAAAAAATATTCAATACTTTTTTATATATTTTATTATTATTAATTATTGTTCTAATTTCATTATTTTATTCTCTACTGTTTTGTTCTCTTTATTATTTATAAAATTTTTGTATCCTAAATTTTAACAAATTATCTCATTATTCATTAATATTCATTATTGTTAATTCATCTACTATTTACTTCTTACTTAAATTAGTTCTATACTCTCCTATAAGATGTATCGAAGCAAACAATATAAAAAGATTACAGCCTAATTAATTTAATCTTATTCTTAGCTTGTATTTCCTTATTTATGATTAATCTACCAAGGATCTATTTATTATTAATTTCTCATCCTGAAAATTGCTTTAATTCTACTTCCATTTATTATTTTATATTGTATTCTAACTATATCATAAAATTAATTCTCAATTTTCAGCGAAATCATGAGATATACCTCCAGTAAAATATATTTTAGTTTTTCATTTGGGTTTTCCTCACTTAACAATTATATATTCTCACACGCACACCACGTATATGGCCGACTTCCAGTATTCTGAAGCATTATCCTTAATGGAGCGATTTCATTCATATTTTTTCGTAATTTATAATTTTCTTATAATTTATTATATTTTTAATTTTATAAATATTTTTATTTTTTAATTACTTCATTATTAATCACATTTATAACAAAAATCACATTGCATGATACATCATTATTTTAACTAGTTCACTTGATAATTATTCCTATAAATTCTTCATAATATCAGGATTTATTCTCATTTATTTATCCCCTTTTTTATCTTATATGTTATTTTATTTACACTTTATTTCCTATTATTCTCATGATTATTTATTTCAAACATTATAATTACTTATCATGCTAGAAAGTGTATTACCCTAATTTTATTTACTTCTATCTCTCACTTACCATTCATTATTATTATTATTATTATATTATTATTATTACTTAATTATTATTAAACTTATTGTTATTATTATTATTATTATTATTATTTACTCTTCTCCTTCGAAGTAAATTTCCTTATTACCTTGTTTACAAAGAAATCTAGGATACAAAGTATAATACAAATATTTTTATTTCAATAATATATTAAACTTTATAATTTCAATAACTTTCTTATTTATTATTATTATTATTATTATTATTATATTACTTTACTATTATTATCTTATTATCTCATTCGATAGTTTTAATTGTTATTGCTAGTAGTAGTAGGTAGTAATGTCAAGGAATAATCTGTTTGTTCACACGCTTGGTCTTTTTTCTTTGTGTAAGTAATCAGTTGTAGTCATCGGTGTTAATTCACAATTATAATCTCATGACTTTTGCCTTGCATCGTGTCTCTTGGTCTCATGTCAACTGTGAGAATAATGTCCACGTGATGCTCATGAAATCCTATGACATAAGACCAGTTCTCGAATCGACCTCAAATTAGAACTCTTACTTTGACGATGACGCTCTCTCTCCATTTCCAAACTTCTGTAAGTCATCACTTTAATCTTGAGAAACTACAAGCTACTCTCCCTTTTATGCTGGCTAAAGAATGCAACAATCCAAGGGTAGATAATTAATGATAAACCGCATTGATTTATATTTTGTTTTGTATTGTTATTTTGTCTTACAAAAATTCATGATATAAAAGATTACTGACATTTTTGGGTATTATTCTTTATTTATTGTTTATAATGTTTTTCCAAGCACCATTGCTTTACTGAATTAAAAGTTATGGTATTATCTCTGAGTTCACATGAATTCCCTTCCTCTTTTTATTTATTTTTTTAAGAGCAATATTAATTATGTTCGTGCCACTTTTACTTATTATTTTCAATCCACGTCCATATCTCACGGGTACCGGCGGATATGGGGACTTTGAGATCCCCCAGCAAGACAAATGGGTCGTCGTGTATAACTTTATCCACATTACTAAGGTTTCCAAATCTTATTCTATCCAATTATGATATGTTTATACTTCCTTTTAAGGGAATATGCTGTGACTTCGGAAGACATCCTTCCCCTGGAATATCTCCCTCATTTATAGGTGAACTCCCTAACCCCATCCGAACAGTACGTCGACTCATAACACCAGCAGTATAACACTGGCTTCCTAGAAACAGGGCCATACAATAATTAAATACTTGCATCAAATGTAAAAGGTTTGTTATTCCTGCATTTAGCAAATGACTGCCACACCCCAAGAAATAACCCATACCATTTAATTCTCAGCAATTTTTTGTGGGAGAGTTTATTAATGTCTCAGAATACGAAAATAAATTCCTAATATCTCCCCTCAATTACTCTCTATCAATAGAAAATTCTTCTGCATACGATAAAGTCCTCCTTGGTGTGTTTTGATAAAGAGTGCCATCTAATTACTTAACAGATCATCAGTTTGTAACCACTTAATATTTTTTCTTTTTTCCTAGTTTTTGATCAGCAAACAGCAGTTTTGGAAAAGAGTTAAATTCAAAGTGCAACAATATGCTAATCCACACATGCAGCATAAAAATTCTCCCATCTTGAATATCTTTTTCTAAAAAATCTCAATTTTACCCCTCTCAATTCAGTACACCCACTTTCCTGAGAAGAAACTCTTTCCTTTTGAGAATTAAAACCACTGACTCCTCCTCTTTCTCCTTTATAGTCACTTTCCATACTAATAATATTTGTAGTGAAACTTTATACTTTTGAGCTGTGTTTTATAAAAGATGCTTAAGAATTATAATATATATATATATTTAATATAATTATACTCGATTTATAGTAATATATAAAGATATAATGAAAATATCAAGATTTAACCTTTCAAAATAATAATTATATTATTATTATATTATTATATTCTTTAGAGTTGGCAATATATATATATATATAAATATATATATATATATATAAACAGAGAAGAATGGATTTTAAATACTATATATTTAAATATATATATTATTTATATATATTATGACTTTGATACTATTTTGTTGATGTGAATATATGGTATAAATTTTTTTTTTCTTTAAAAGACTAGCCTATTAGAGAATATTGGGGTAATAGATATACCTATATTCAATAAATTTTTTATATTAAATAATAATTTTCTGATATATAGTTTCAAAATTGGGAAACCTCTTTATGGTCTTTGAACGTATAGGATGTATCAGTTTAGCAACTTCGATTTTTAATATTTGACACCAAAATTTATTATTTGAATTTGGGAATTAGAATATTTGAATTCTATTTCTAGAAGGATACTATTTTATATATATATATTTTGTTCTTTACATAAATTTATAACTTTATGTATTTAGGTGGGACATATATATATATATATATATATTGACATTATATTATATATATTAGTATATAATAATATAAAATTCTATATACCAATACCTCCCTAGTTAGAAAATTTACATATATTATATTGCAATACAAAACTTTATTTTTATTATTTAAAGTTTGTTTTAACTTTATATTTTATTTGTGTGACCATAATGATAATATATATATATATTATATATATATAATATTATATTTAATATATATAATTATATATTATATATAGTATTAATTATAATAATATATATATTAATATATATATATAATATATATATAATATATAATATTACTATTATATATTTTTTATATATAATATCTATTGTATTAATAAAAGTATCATTATATCAATTTCAGTGCTGTAACATTTTTGATATAAATAGATAATTTCAATACTGGAGTATTTATAAAATATTTAAGAATTATAAAATTAATCAAGATGAGGAAACAACTTAATATTTATTTTAGGCTCAAATGATAATAACATAGATAAATATTTAAAATTTGTTTAAAAAATAAACTTTCAAGAGATTTTTATAAACGAAAACTAAAATATATTTTTTCTTCAAATCATTAAAGTTTTATAACAAAGGAAGAGAGTTTTTTAATTTCTAGTTCTTTCATTAAAAATTTTTTTAAGTTTAGTTATTATTATATATTAAATATATATATATATATATATATTATATATATTATATTTATTATTAATTATATATAGTATTATTAAAATATTAAAATTATATTTATAAAAATTATAATTATAAAAATATTATTTAATATTTTAATTTAAAATTATTATATTTATATATTATAATATATTATTATTATATTAATTTATATATTATTATATATATTAATAATAATATTATATATTTATTATATTAATAAATATATTTATATATATAAAATATTATATTAAATATTAATTATTATATTACATATTTTAATTATATATATATTATATATATATATATAATTACTAATATATATATTTTTTATAATATTATTATTTATTATATTTATATATGTAATATATTATAATATATATGATATTTATATATATATTAATATATACATACTTATATTATATTTATTAATATATAATTTATATATATATATATTTATATAATATATATATATATATTATAATAATTATAATATATATATACATATATATATATTATATAAATATATTATTAATATATTTAATATTTATATTATATATATAACTTATATTATATATATATTATATTATATTTATAATATGTATATATATATATATATAATATATATAATTAATATATATTTATATATATTATATTATATATATTAATTATTATATATATATTATATTTAATATGAATATATATATTTATATTATGTTCTATAACAAAATTCCTGATAAATTGAAATATAATGGACCATAGAAAAGTGTAATATCAAGTGAGCGAAGACTATAAACAAAGTAAAAAGGGATAGAGAGCGTATAACGGAAGTCTGGATAATCAAAATACATTGTTTGCTCTCCCATATATCGTTTTCAGAGCGAGAGAAATACTTATACAGTGTGAAATATAAATCTATTTCAAAGTCCACATATTAAGAAGGGAAAAACCAGGCAATTGCAATTATGAATTTCATTCTCTAAAGAGGCAGTTAAAGCTTTAAAATGAATGAGTTGTCGGAAAAGGCGAGAAGGAATCGTGAGAGACATAAAGCATTTTTAGGCGAATAATTTTAATGCTACTATTGGAATGGCAGAAGTTTTACCTTCTCAGTATAAGCATCAGACGGGTATAGTAATACTAAAAAGATTTTGTTTGAGAGAAATGAGATAAGCTAAGGAGATCAATACATACGTCGGGGAAAGATGCTCTCATACAAGTGCACGGTTTAAATTAGAAGCATTTTCTTTTACCAAAAGGATTCATAAGGCGAATTCTCTACATGCAGATTTTAGATTAGATAGAATTTTAAGATGTTTTCCAAATCTTTCATCCTCTTCTGAGCTGCTACTCTCGGATTCAATCATCAATTTGAATCGATTCTCGATCATCGGTTGCTCAATACGAGAATGAACTATAGTTAGAAGGTTTGAGATTGCAATCCCTCATTTTGGGCACAGGTAAAATGGACAGTTCGTTTCCTCAGCAAAGAAAGGAACGACGAAGTAGAAAGAGGAGCAAGAAAGAGTTTCCAGGCAGGGAAACAAACTCAGAAGCAGAAGTTTTAAGAAACAACGAAGGAGGATATCCCGTCAGGATCATTAGTTCCTTTTAAACTCACAAAGTGAGCAGAAAAAATAATTTTTTTAGAGGTGAGTATAATTACGATATATATATATATTATATATAAAAAATATATAATATATATTCATATTTCGTCCTTAATATAAGATAATAAATTATATATTTATATAGTATAATATAATATATATTATATATATATATATATAAATTGTAATATAGTATATATAGTATATATATATATATATATATATATATATATATATATATTGTAGAATATCATTCGAAGTGAACTTGGTGAAGAATTCCTTGTACCTCCACCATTTGATCTGAAATCTACTTTTGAAACAACAACTCGCAGTACACCTGTTGTCTTTATTCTCACTCCAGGAAGCGATCCAATCACACCGCTACTAAAGTAATTTGCAGATTTTAATTTAAAGAAGTTTGATTTCTTATTTGACAAATTTTTTTCAGATTAATTGTTGTTTTTATTTGCATTTTTCTATTTGCATTGATTATTTAAACATTTATATTCATTTAAGGTTTTCTGAAACCATTGGGATAGATCCTGAAAATATTGAAGTTATTTCTCTTGGTCAAGGACAAGTAAGTTGATAACTCTAACTGATTTCTATATTTAATATTTGTTAATTTATGTGAAATAGTTTTCTTTGGCTAATGAATTAATGAATTAATGAATTAATTAATTCATAATGCAAGTTTATAAATCTCAAAATAAACAATCTCCTCTCTCTTTCTTCAGGAAGGATATGCCGAGTCGATTTTAAGGCAAGGTGCTGAAGATGGTTCATGGGTCATCCTTCAAAATTGTCATTTGGCTCAATCGTGGCTTCCTCGTTTGGAAGTCATATGTGACGAAGTTTTAAAAGCTCCTTCTACTAAACCTGAGTTTCGTCTGTGGTTGAGTAGTTACCCTTGCACAGCTTTTCCAATTTCCCTGCTCCAAGATGGTGCGTTGTGTTTTATTATATACTTTTCTTTATTAATTTAATCACAAAGTTAAGAACCAATTTATTTACCAATCACAAAACCATAAACTGTTGGTTTTTTTATTATTATTTTATTTATATTGCAATTTTTATTAAATAAAATTTATTATAGCTGTAAAGATAACAAATGAAGCTCCTGGAGGACTAAGAGCCAACCTCTTAAAATCGTACCAAAGCGATCCCATCAAGCAGTCACGACTCGTTATCCAGGTCGAAACCCATCCGGTTCCAGCGTCTCATTTTGACTATGCTTCTTTTCATGCTTTAGTTCAAGAAAGGAAAGCCTTTGGTCCTTTAGGATGGAATGTTCCCTATGAATTTAATGAAGCAGATTTAAGGATAAGCCTCAAACAGCTACAGGTAAAGGTGGTTAAACTGTTTCTGTAATAATAAATATCAAGAAAAAAACAATTACAGTACACTATTTAATGATCTTTTTTTAATAGGGGTTACCACCTTATAGTGTTAAAACTCATAATGCTATTCATATACGTACTGCAATGTTAAAAGCTTCTTTTCACATATATCTATAGATATTTCCTGTTATTTAATAGAGTAAAAATTATTTATCACCAGAGTACGCTACATTCTCTTTCTATAATAATTTTTTAAAAAAAATTAGATGCTACTAGCCGAAAACACCAAATCTGCTCCACTAGAAGCTCTGACTTACTTAACTGGAGAATGCAATTATGGAGGAAGGGTTACAGACGACCAAGACAGAAGGCTACTCATGTGTTTATTGCAAAGTTTTTGCAATGAAGACATAATTCATAACCCCGGGTAAAATTAAACATTTTTAAATATGTTTTAATTCCCCATCCACAAATTATATTAAAAGTTAAAAACTCTTCAAAAGCTCGTCCTAAATCAAAATAGTTAGCATTTATTTACTGTAACTATATTTTGATTATGCATTTTATTCATCCCAAGAAATTGAAACAATATTTCTTAGTTTAGAGTTTGCTTGTTAAAATAATGCCATTTATACGAGTATAGCAAGAATAATTTACTTTATCGTTTTTCTTCGTTCTTACATTGTTCAATACTTTTTTTAAGATACAAAGTATTTGGGATTGGAGAGTTTGGTATTCCACAATCTAATATGTGGGACGAGCATATCCAACACTTAAAAACATTACCAAGGGATGCTCCTCCGTCAGTGTTTGGACTACACGATAATGCAACTCTTGCAAAGGACAACAGAGAGACTGATAAGGTATGTTGCGCCCCCTCACGCATATATATATATATATATATATATATATATATATATATATATATATATATATATATATATATATATATATATATATATATATATATATATATATATATATATTATATATATATATATATATAATGTTTCATTTACAGCTTTTAAACAGCATCCTTGCTTTAGAACCACGATTGAACATAACCAGCAGATGTGAATCATCTTCAGAAGTTGTTTTAGATCTTGCCTCAGAAATCTTAACTCGTCTTCCTCCATTATTCGACTTGACCGAAGTGGAAATCAGACATCCACTCTCCTACACCCAGTCTCTCAATACAGTCCTAAGACAGGTACTTGACAGAAGTCAAAAATATTGAAATCGTTCTTCTTATCTGGATAGAAAGACAAGAATTTTAATTTATCTTGAAATTTTTATTTGTTTATCATATTATTTATTACTCAATTTTCTTCCTTTTTCTTACATTCGATTTTTTAAAAAGGAAATATTGAGGTACAATCGACTAATATCATGCATCAGATCGACTTTAAAAGAGGTTCGCAAACCGTTAGGGTTGAAAGCCATTCTTCGGAAATCTTGAAGACATCTATAAAAGCTCTTCTCGTCGGGAGGGTTCCAAATGCTTGGATGGCGAAGTCTTACCCAAGCAAAAAGAGACTGGCGTCCTATATAAGTGATTTGATTCACAGGTGACAAAAAATTCAAATTGAATTATATAAATTTTTACGGCGCAAGAAGTGTCAATACACACATACACACACACCCACAACCCCCCCCCCCCAAACACAAACACACACATATATATTATATATATATATATATTATACTATATATATATATATCCCTAAATATATACTTATATATATATATATATATATATATATATATTATATATATATATAATATAATATAATATATATATATATATATATTATAAATAAATATTATATATAAATATTATATATATATATATAATAAATCACACATGGAAAAGATATATATATATATATATATATTTATATATATATAGATAATATATATTATATATATAATATATATATATATATTAAATATATATATATATATATATATATATATATATATATATATACCCCTAAAAATCTCTTAGTCATGATCAAACAGAAATTATTTTACAAAAGTTTAGAGGAAATTTCCATATTTAATTATTATTATTATTATTATATTATTATTATATTATTATATTATATATTATTATTATTATTTATTATTATTTATTATTATTATTAAATTATTATTATTGGAAATTTCCATATTTAATTATTATTATTATTATTATTATTATTATTATTATTATTATTATTATTATTATTATTATTATTATTATTATTATTATTATTATTATTATTATTATTATTATTATATAGATTATTATTATTATTATTATTATTATTATTTATTATTATTATTATTATTATTAATAGGCTGAAGTTCTTCCAGCGTTGGATCGAAGACCAAATTCCGGACGTGTTTTGGTTCTCTGGCTTCTTCTTTCCTCATTCTTTCCTGACGGGAATTCGACAGAACTTCGCTCGGCGTCATAAAGTTCCCATCGACAGAGTCGTCATCGAATTCAAGGTACACAGACGCAGGTTTTTTTTTTCATGGGTTATCAATCAATAATGGATGAGAGAGTTTTCCTTCTTATTTTCTAGTTGTAATAATAATATATAGCTTGCGTTTCTAGGAAGCCCGAGTGCAGCCCGGTGTGCAAAATCGACTTGGGAAACGCTGTCGAATTGAAAAAAATTACATTAAACAAATCGGAGAACAGGAAATTTGAGTACCTGGAAACGCCCAAGCGTGCCCGTCGGATCAGCTAAAAATTGTAAACAATACTCTTATACTTATATTATCTATTTTATGAAATGATACGATATATTTAGTATCCTTAATTTAAAAGTTAACTAAACTATCAAAAAAACTTTGGCAAGCCTTTTTCCGACACCATGTTTTGTAAAGGAAATTGTTTGTTAAACAAAGTATCCCTTCCGCAAGCCCGCCGTTTACTAATTCCCAAAATCGAGGATTTAACAAGGCGCGTGACTGTGAAGTTTACATGACGTAGAAGTGCGCAAACGGGCGCTGGAAACGATGCATATGCGCCTGTGTGCCCGCCCGGGCTGCAGTCGGGCTTCTGGAAACGCAGCTTATGTAAGGTACAAGTATCTGTAATAGGAAGAATAAAGAATAATAATAATAATAATAATAATAATAATAATAATAATAAATAATAATAATAATTAATAATAATAATAATAATAAAATAATAATAATAATAATAATAATAATAATAATAATAATAATAATAATAATAATAATAATAATAATAATAATAATAATAATAATAATAATAATAATTTTTTCTCACCTCATACAGGCTTTTTCTAATTTTCTCCACTGCAGTTTCATTATTTTTACCTTAAAGTGAATCTTCTAACATTTACTCTTTCTAGTCTATTTTGTCTATTTTTAGAACATTAGAAATAAAGAGACAGTAAGTAGCCACATGGGCTTATCGAGACTATCCAAGTCAAGCTAATAGAACCAATCACCAAACATGCTCATGCACATCCACAAAGCACCGTAGGGCTTGTCAATAACTTTACATAGGGATACACAAAGTCTACAACCTTAAAATAAAAAAAAAAACTGTAGCTAAAGTACATGCTAACCACACTACAAGCTTTAATAACTTTGTTATAATCATAACATGCAGTTTATTCAGACCCTTTCTCTTTATATGTCACAACAGTCACCATTCTCCA
Organism: Trachelipus rathkii; assembly: GCA_015478945.1. Lineage (NCBI taxonomy): Eukaryota > Metazoa > Arthropoda > Malacostraca > Isopoda > Trachelipodidae > Trachelipus > Trachelipus rathkii. The sequence goes on from JABUQX010098977.1 coordinate 50,015, forward strand.
CTTTATGTTAATTCTTTTTCATTCCTGTTATAACTTTCTTTTAATTGTCATTCTGTTCACAACTTTCTATTAATTCGTTTTCATTACTAACTCCTGTCTAATTCTGTTACATTCTGCTCTTCAATTGTAATTTCTTTCTTATTCTTTTCTTCTTTATTCAGAATGAGTGACCTTTTAATCATGCCTGCCATTAGATTAATATAAATACTAAATATTATTTGTTGTATACACCGTTCCTAAGTATATCTTTTTCTCTTAAGTAGCCGATTTAAAGTTTCATGAAAATTGAAATCTCAGATATTAACCTCGCCCTATATATTATTTCATAACCATCCTCCCAATCACTCTCAGACGCTTTGAATGAATGGTTTAAAGTTCGCGTTTCTTTTTATTTTTTAAATGTTTTTTTTTCACTTGCCTTTTATTCACATCTCAAGCTGTAAAAAACCAAATTTATGGATTACTTGGTTTAGGTCATAATGAGATAAAAATATCTTAATAACGTAATTACGCAACCAATCACAGAGAATTGAATCTATGTGATTCACCAAGTAATTCATAGACTAAGTAAAGATTTAAACACCACTGATTTATGTCCACATTTTCCACAAATTATTAACTACCTTCTAAACTTTAACTTAACACATCCTCTTAGAATAACTACTCTTAATTGCTCTTGTAAGATTCAATGTTATTTAATATACCTACACAAACACACACACAAACACGCACGGACACCCCCCCCCACACGCACACACACGCACGCACACATACATATACACTTTCGGGATACTCTCCTTAATTTTCCTTAACTCTCGGTTATAGACAAGATTTATGAAGGCCATAAACGAATATAAAAATAATAATAATAATAATAATAATAATAATAATAATAATAATAATAATAATAATAATAATAATAATAATAATAATAATAATAATAATAATAATAATAATAATAATAATAATAATAATAATAATAATAATAATAATAATAATAATAATAATAATAAAATAATAATAAGGTAATGGAGAAGGAGGTGGAAGACATCATACAAGAATGCATAAAAAGCCGAACTTCGTAGAGCTTCCTGAAGTCATAGATTGTCTTCCGTCGCCGGAAATGCGCGGAAAGTACGACATCGTCGACACCGATTTCGAGACGGAGATTGAGGACGAGGTCATCGAGACAGAAGACTCTGAAGGAGGAGGAGTTGAAGGAGGTGATGAAGCAGACAAGGCAAATGGAGAAACTACTTCCGTAAAGGCTGAACATGATGGAACTGAAGAAGATGAGAGGGAAATGGTGGGTAGTTTCTCAATTATTGTTATTATTATTATTATTATTATTATTATTATTATTATTATTATTATTATTATTATTTTTTTTATTATTATTATTATTATTATTATTATTATTATTATTATTATTATTATTATTATTATTATTATTATTATTATTATTATTATTATTATTATTATTCTTGTATAATCATTATTATTATTATTTATCACTATTTATTATTAGATGTTATAAAAATTATTATAATTATTATATTATTATATTATTATTATTATTATTATTATTATTATTATTATTATTATTATTATTATTATTATTATTATTGGTGGGATTGTATAATCAAAGGGTGTTGTGAGCAAACATGCACCGAAAACAAAATAGCTAAGTAGAAGACCATGATCCAAGTCGAAGAAGAAAGCCCCAAAAACCTCCCCTCATACTCTTAAGTGCCAGACCGTCAAGTCCAAAATTTTCCCTGAAGCTTAACAACATCGTGACAGTCATCTATTAGGGTATCTCATGAATGTCGGGGTTCATACCCTAGGACAGGGTGGGGGAACCTTTTTAAAAGGTGCGTGCACATTTTTAGAAAGATTTTTCATGTGACGGGCAATATATATATAGATAATATGAATATGTATATAATGTACTATGTATATATATATATATTATGTATACAATTATAATAATAAAGATGTATTGTTTAAATTTTATTACTTTTTATTTTTTATAAATATTTATTTTATATTTAATATAAAATTATAAAGCAAATAAGTTTGCTTCAAATATTAAAGTTAGTTCCACTTATGAAAAACTATACTATATATTACGCACAGCAACTATATATATATATTAATATATATATATATATATATATATATATATATATATATATATATATATATATATTAAACCTATATATATATATATATATATATATTATAATCATATATATATAAATATATATATATATATATATCTAAATATATAATTATATATATTCTACTTACTGAAAATAAGTTTTTTTTTTTAAAAAATTAGTGCGAAGGCTGCATTTGTTTTTTCTCAGAGAGTTCTGTGAAATTTGGAGGCACTGTAGAGCTAGCAAGGCGTAATTGATTTGACATGTTACTGTCAGTTAATCTTGCACGAAGGGGATTCTTTGTCAATTTTAATTTTGAAAAGAACTGTTCGCATTTATATGTTGTGCCAAATAATGAAACAACTTTTAGCGCATGATTTCGTAGCAGTGGGAACTCCTGCTCGGTTAAATAAAGACTATAAAACTGAAGAGGAGTCACAGTTAAATTTAGCTTTCAATGCATTATCGCACTGCAAGTCAATTAGTTCTAGTTGTAATGAATCAGGTGCATCTTCTGACCTTACGTTAAATGGGGCGTCGAATATCTGAAGCTCAATTTGAAACTTTTTAAGATCAATAAACCTTTTTTCAAATTCATCATAGAGAAGTGAGCAGGCCTCGGAATACGCCACTGTTGAAACTGGTTTTCTTCCATGTAATGTTGGAAAATGGGTTAGATTAGTTTTCTTTAGCTGCGCCATCCACAGTTGTAACATGGACTGAAAAGATTTAATTGATGTATAAAGCGAAGTAATTCAATAAATCTGGTCCCTGTAATTTCACGTTTAATTTATTCAAATGCTGAGTGATGTCCACAAGAAATGCCAAATCACACAACCATTCTTCCTTCTCCAGCTCATGGATGGGCATATTTTTCATGTCCATGAATATCATGATTTCATTTCTGAGCTCATAAAATCTTTTGAGCATAGAACCTTTTGACAGCCAACGAACTTCACAATAATATAACAAATTTCCATAACATGCTTCAAGATCTAATAAAAACTCTCTAAACTGCCTGTTATTTAGACCTTTACTTTTAATGAAATTAATACATTTCACAACAATAGACATCACATTTGTCATTTTCAAGGACACGGCACACAAATTTTGTTGGTGAATTATACAATGAAATACAATTAAGTTATTATCAACGTGCCTCTCTTCCAGTTCCTTTTTAATCAAAGCAACAAGTCCTTTTTGAGTTCCTACCATTGATGGTGCACCACCAGTGGTAATACCAATTAGTTTTTCAAAGGATAATTCATAATCAATAATTGCAGACTTTACATTGGAAAAAATTTCTTCACCTGTTGTACTTCCATGCATAGATTTCAAGCAAAGCAGTTCCTCTCTGATATGGAAGTCAGAATCAACTCCACGAATAAAAATTGCCAACTGTGCTGTACTCGTGATGTCTAGGGTTTCATCAACAGCCAAAGAATAGAATTTAAATGACGCTGCTGCTTTCTTCAAAGTTAACTCAATGTCATTAGCCATTTCACAGATGCGATCAGACACTGTTTTTCGTGATAAACTGATGCTTTCGAATAATTTTACTTTATCTGGAGTTAAAACTTTTGCTGCGGTCACTAAGAATTTAAATGACGCTGCTGCTTTCTTCAAAGTTAACTCAATGTCATTAGCCATTTCACAGATGCGATCAGACACTGTTTTTCGTGATAAACTGATGCTTTCGAATAATTTTACTTTATCTGGAGTTAAAACTTTTGCTGCGGTCACTAAGCATTCTTTTATGAATTCTCCTTCTGAATGTGGTTTCAGAGCCTTTGCTATTAATTCAGAAACCTCATAGCTTGCTCGAACAATGGAGCTATTTTGTTTATGTGTATGCTGCAATATTGACTGCTGGCCTTTTAGTTGCTTTTTAAGATGATTAATTTTTTCGAAGCGTATTTCCCCTTGCACATTATCCAATTCCTTATGCTTGGAAGAATAATGGCGCTCAAGATTGTATTTTTTTTGGTACTGAAACAGATTCCCCACATACAAGGCATATTGGTCTGCCTTTATTTTCGATGAAAAAATAATCTTTCGTCCATTCTTCTTTGAAATTATATAAAGATAACTTTTGTCTCTTTGAATTAATGCTGGACATGCTTCCGAAATTCCAAACAAATATAAATCAACCACAAAGCAACACAAACTGACAAAAACCCTATAAACACTTGCGTCCCTAACAACCGAAAAAAGCACTGCATGAAGCCGGAAGCGAATTAGGGAAGTTGCTAGGGTTTTAAAATTTTTGAAATTATATATATATATATTATAGATATATATTATATAGTATAATTATATATATATATATATATACTATATATATATATATATATTATATTATAATATATATATATATATAATATAATATATATATATATATTATAATATATATATATACTATTAAATATTAATATTTGTTTTTCTCTTCCGAAAAAAATAATAAGTCAAAAAGAAAAAAAGTAAAATAGTAAGTCCGAAATAAAAAAAAAAAAATTAATTATATGTCAAGCAGGTCGCGGGCATCAAAATATTAAGCGCGGGCATAATTTGCCCGCGGGCATTTGAGGTCCCCACCCCTGCCCTAGGACAAGCCCACAACCATACCCTCCACACAAAATCACGTCATTCACTCTTATTTTGCACCATTCTTCTCACTCGTACTAAATTAACATTCCTTTCCTTCAGAAATTCTCTAACTTACTCAATCCACTTTTTCTTTGGTCTTCCAGCCGGTCGATTCCCAGCACACTCACCACTATACATCCGCTTAACAAACCAACAATCATCCATCCTTTCCTTATGACCAAACCACCTTAATACACTCTCATTCATTCCTTTCGGCACACGAACCCGCTCCCTAATACGCTCATTCCTCATTTTATCAATTCTTCTCACACCTAACACGCCCCTAAGATAATCCATCTGAACAGAGTGCATGTACCTTAGCCCAATACCTCTTATTACTTATCATAGTTTTGCTACTATACATTAACACTAGTAACAACATACCCCTACGCAGAACCCTAGTGAACTCAAGACATTGTATTCCCCAAAGATTTAATTGCATCAGGCACCTTATTACCCCCCACAACTTTTCTACTACACTTTACATTATCCGCACCATTTTCATTAAACATATAGCCTGAATATTTCGGATACTTGTTCCAGCTGTCTACCATCCAACATGATTTTACACTGCGAATTCTTCTCACCCTAACACCATCACCTTACTCTTATCTATCTTTACTTTCAAACCCTTACTTTTATGCACCCTGCCAAATCTCTCTGCCAAACCTCTCAACTTTCTTCAGATTCATGATATAAAACCAAATCATCTGCGTACAATAGGCTGGGCATCCTACACTCCCTTCCATTCTCCATTCGTCTAACGCTCTCCTCTGCCACCCCTACCTTAAATTCTTCCAGCACTCCATTCAAATACATATTAAATACCATAGAGACAACACATCCTTGCCTCACTAAATTATTAATACTCACTCTCCATCCATTTATTCTTACACACTAGCATACCTTTAATTCCATTCAGAAGCCTACCACCAACACCATACATATATCATTAGCACCTGCCACAGAGCTTCCGTATCAATCCTGTCATTCGTCTGTTGCAAGTTTATAAAACCAATAACCTCTCTCTCATTTTTCACCTATTTACTCCAATGTAAAAATTTGATATACACATCCTCTACCAGTTTTAAATGCACCTTCTTCTTCACAATCGAACCCTCAGTCACTCGACGTACTCTCTCAACCAAAATATCAGCATATATCTGCCCTAAACGGCCTACAACACTCAATAAACTAATTATCCTATAGTTTCTACAGTTCCCCTTACTTCTCTTACCCTTATATAAGGGTACTATTACTGCTCTCCTCCAATTCTGCGAAACTATTCCCTCCACAAACGCTTTGCTGCAAAACTTCCATATTTAATCAATCACAATCTCACTCCCATTCTTGGTTATTTCACCAGTAATTTCGTCTATACCTCTTTATTTACCATTTTTCAACTTTCTCACTCTACCTATTACCTCATCCTTACTAATTACCTCATCATCAAAATACTTACTTCTTCTTACACCATCAAGCCCTCACGCATTCACAATCACCTCTTCATTGCTACCTATGTATGCAGATTTTCAAAATGTTCCCTCAATACTCTCCCCATGTTCCCCTCATCAGTCACGAAAACACCTTCCATATTAATTATTCTATGAAGATTCCCCTTTTTCTTAACCTTCCGGACTTCCATCCAGAACAGCTTCTTATTCCGTTGTAAGTTCCCATTCATCCTCCTTCCAAACTGTTCATTTAACTCAATTTTTTTTCTCCTACGTATGCACCTTTTAGCATTCCTCTTTTCCTACCTATATATTTCCATGCACCTTTCTCAAATTCTCATCATTGGCTTTTAGCACATTCAACAATCCCTCTTTTTTTTTTTTTTACTTTCAACCGCTTGCATTACCTCTTCATTCCACCACTCACTATTGAAAATTTTACTTCCTACTTTAGCAAATCCACATACTTCTCTTGCATTATTTAAAAAGGTGTCCTTTATTTGCGCCCAGATTTGCCTAGTTTCATCTTGTTCACATTGAACAGACCTATTTGCAAGTTCTCAAAATTTTTTTTTATCATAATTCTGTTCATTTAATTTTCCACACTTAATTTTTCCGATTTTCTTCCTTTTTTCTTTCCTCTCCATCCGTGCCCCAACTAGCTTAATTTTACATAAAACTATAATGATCTGATATTCCCATCTCCAACGCCCATTCACTGATTTAAAATCCATCATATTCTTCAACATCTTCTTCTTTATCAACACAAAATTGATCATACTACACCAACTCTCGTATACTTATGAAAAGTCTTGTGTTCAAAAAAAGTATTACACTCTCCCCACAAAAATCAATCACCTTCCTACCATTCTCATTTTCTCCCACAACCCCATAGGCACCTGATGTAAAATTCCTAGTTCGAGCACTTATCCAACCATTCAAGTCTCCCAACATAATTATTCTGAAGCCCCCTCTCACCCCGTCCAAAACATCATTCAGACTGCTCCAGAAAATCTTACTCTCCTCAAAATCACCCTCAGTTGGACCATATGCTACAACCACATACCCACTTTAACATTCTCATACTTAAATTTATCAATTAGTATTCTAGTACTCACACAAATAAAACCATAGCATTGTCCCACAAGACACTCATCAGAATCGCAACCCTCCACTCTCACTCTCACTCCTCTCTACTCCAGCACTCACACATTTCACCCC
>JABUQX010098977.1:60000-67761 GCA_015478945.1 Trachelipus rathkii
ATATACAATCCTGCGCCTTTTGCCTATGTTAATGAAACTTGCTGAAAATATCAGCAATATTTTCAAAGAAGATATGGGAGTCCACCTCCCCTCAGTATATTATAATATATAAAGAGTAACATTTATATTTTTGAAATAATAATAATAATATTATAGAAAAATTACTTGGAAAATAATAATATATATATATATATATATATATATATATATATAGGGATATATGAAAACAACATTTATATATATATAATATATATATATATATATATATATATATATATATATATATATATATATATTTACTGTATATATATATATATATATATATATATATATACTCTTTCTTATATATATATATCCTACTACCTATATATATATATATATATATATATATATATATCATAACCAATAATAATAATAATATATATATATATATATATATCATATTCCCTGACTGATATTTCATATTTCAGCATGTTGTGTAGTTTAGTTAATTGTATCAGCAGAAGTAATCTTTAATAAATTTTAATATCTTTGAAATTGAAGACCCCTCTGGTCTCCACCCCCTCCCCACAGCACTGTATGAGTTTGTTGTGCTCTTAGTTTCGCCACTGGATGTGAATGAAAACTAAAGTTTGTACTTACATAAAGCAATGCTTGAAAATTGAAATTTGGCTGACAACACATTTAAATTTATTTTCTCCTAGGAAGTAAACTTTTAATATTTTTAGTTTTTATTATTATTTATTATTTTTTTTTTATTTTTATTATTTATAATTCGAACCCTCACCTACTATGGGTATAATATTCTATCCCTTCATGCAAACGAAATCTACCTTTGCTCGTCAGATCTATATTAAATATACTAAAGTCAAGGTGGGTTTTCACTTTGCAATGCAGTATTTTTTTTCTCTCTTTCAGGGATTCTTCCTCGAAGGTGCAAGATGGGACAGACAAAACAAATGCTTGGCAGAACTTTCTGATAAGAAATTACATGACAGCTTGCCAATAATACTCTTTCAACCCATAATTCTTCCTCCTCCTGAGGAGAGTAATACAAAATGTATTAATGATAATCCTATAAAGATAGAGGTTACACCACCGGTAACAGATAACATCAGTACTGGTCAACTGAATGATATATCATACGCCTGTCCAGTTTATCGAACAAGTGAAAGACAAGGAACTATTTCAACTACAGGGCATTCGTCTAATTATATTTTAGATTTGCATCTTCAAGTAGTCAACCGAGTAGCCATTGGGTTATGAGCGTTGCAGACCTTCCTCCAAGTATCTGACTAACAGTTGATGGTAATTCGTCATTTTTAAGTATGTAAAAAGAAATATGAAATATACTAGTTTCATTCCAACATTTTTTTTGTTTTCTTTTCCTAGCATTTGGAAAGCTTTGGGTATTTCGATGTTTACAAGTTACATAAAATTTAGAACCCGTTGTAATAAAGCTTATAAAATTAATTGGACACCTATATTCGACTTATTTCCTAATCAGATTGATGTTTTGTACGAAGGGAGAGTGTTCTTGACTTTACCAGTGAAGTATATGTAAGAGTGAGAATATAGTCTAGGAGAATTGTGTTTCCTGTGACAAAGTTAATGAAGAGAGTACCAGTGGCGCCATTTAATCTGCTAAAACATGTAGTTTGATAATTTCCATGGTGAAACTCTCACAGGTGTTGCGTATAACTGTGGTAACGTCATCCAAGATGTCTGCCACTTCACTATAAACAAACTGCCTTTTCTCTGTCGTTATCTAACCGATTTTCAATTTTTTACGTTGTTGAAAAGGTATTTTTAAGGGCTAAAAGAAATTTATTAAGCATATATTGCGATAAATCAATTGGTTGATATCTGGTTTTAAGATAAAAAAAAGTGATTGCTTTTGCCCGATTTGAACGTTTTTTTACTCTGTGTCACGCCGCGTGGTCGTTTGTTTGGTATATGATAGTTAGGATTCGTAATTAATGCTATTAGTATTATTAATGGTACTATGCTTTTGAGTATGTACAGTTTTATTAATTTCATTTCTTTTGTTTCAGGATGAAATTTGTCGTATTAAGCAACCAGTGATAATTGAACTACAAGTTCAGATGCCACCATATCCCATTTGTAATAGTATTGGCAACAGTCTCTATGTGTTTTGTCAAAAAAGGGATAATGAATCTCTTGTCTTTGAATTAAAATCCTCAAAACAACTTCTAGAAGCCCTTGCCAAACGAATTAAGTTCGGAGACAAAGAATTTGAATGTTCATATGAGTTACTTTTTGATATAGAACGAACTGACAGAAAAAAATGGTCGTTGGTATTTATCTTGCTATAAACAGTGCACTCACAAGATACAACTAGCAAGATTGGAATTCAAATATGAAAAGAGACCAAAGATGAATTAACAACCTACCTTGCACACAAAATGCTAAGTCATGTCAAGAAAGCAGCAAAGAAATATGTTGTTTCGTGGCGTACGGATGTTTCGGCGAGGCATTGCTCTTTGGATTGCTTAAAAAGTAGTCAAAATTAAGAAGACGACACAAAAATCTTACTACATGCCCTTAACGCCAAAGACAGAGGTGCAAATACACTACTATTGTTTGCACAAGGCACATATATTCTAGTTTTGCTAGTGAGACGCTATCCAAGACTTCCGGAATACATTTTTTGTGCCAACATCAGGCAAGGCAATTTCAGTACAAAACATATTTATCAGGCACACACCTCAACACCATCATATGCAGATTTACGGTGGTCAATGCCAAGCAATCCTTGAAGATAAGTTACCTCCCACTAGGGGCTCCCTTATACCTGCACTTAAGAGAGCTAATTTCAAGCACTTGTGTGGTCAAAAGATGATAAACCAAATCCGGTCATCCCTACTCCAGTTAGACACGACTTTTGTGTGAAAGAGAGAGTAATTACCCTGTTATGTAGTGAAGAACCATGTGCCCCGAAGTCCCTTCTGAAACTGAATTAAATGTTCATGTGTGAAGAACCGAAGTTCACCACCTTGCAAATGTTTAGCAAACAATCTGCCTTGCACAGAAATGTGTAGTTGCAATGCCGACAACTCAATTTGTGATAATCTGTATCCAAATGATTACACCGGCGGAGATATAGTGATGAAGCTGTTGAATCCAATTTATAAACTTCCTATTGCTTATTTATGTGCATATAATACTTGAATTTGTTAAAGCATCATTTCTAAAGTAATGTAAAGTAATGTAATGTGGAGGATATTTTCTTATAATGTAATTAAAGTCATTCTGACAAAAAAATTTTATTAAGTTTTTATTTGTAAATCAGAAGTATTATTAAAATATCAGTTTTTTTCGCAATGCTAGCGAATATTTTTAGCTCTTAACGAAGTACCTTTTCAGCGTTAAAAAAATAGTAAAATCAATTAATCACCTACCGAGATAAGACAATTTATTTACATTGAAATTTCGGCCATCTTGGATTACGTGTCACTACAGACATACGCAACACCTGTGAGGATGTCACCCAGTGTTTCTTTCAGACAATTTTTCTCCGGGGGGCTTTACAGAGATTCAGGGGCTTTATAGTATCATATTCCATAAAAATAAAGGATAATATATTCTTGTCACTTATTAATAATTAGTGTAATGAATGCTGTCTTACTATGGAAATAGTAAATATCCGAGGAAATATGACCGTCTTTGCGCAGGAAATACATGGCCAAATCTTGAATTTGTTGGAGTGGATAAATGGAAATAACATAAGGTGCGAAAGTATTATTATGAGGAGATAATTATGAAATTAAAATATATATATAACAATTAATATAGACATTTTCAAATAGAAACAGATTCTTTGGTAAAAATATAGGGTATATATAATAATAATAATATATATAATAACATATATATATAATATTATATATATATAATAATAATATGTATATATATAATAATATGTAATAATATATAATATAATAATATAATAATAATAATATCTTCTTTATAAAATATACTCTTCACTAATATATATATATATATAATAATAATATATACTCCACTATATAAAACTTTCGTGGGCCCGTATCCCCGACATTGAAATTGCCAGCAGTTAGGGGTATTAAAGAAACAGTTTAAAGGAATCGTATACGACGGTTTTCTTCGTCGCATACAAGTCTACAGTTTTTAGAAAATCCTCAGTTGATTCTCAGACCAATCGATGTTTATCATTATACAATGCATTAAGGTTTCTGGTAGCATTATATTTCTTGTCTTACTTAGTATTCGGTTCATGGTACTGACTACCGAGGAGTCGTTACAGGAATGACAAGAAGGATTTCACAGAGCTTTGTAACTCGCAATATCCCACGTCCGCTTCTAATATTTTCGACAATGGACTTTCATCTGCTTTAATATTTCGCTTTCGAGCATGGATTTGATATAAAAAAAATGAAGGATTTAGGTCAGCTAGTACACCTTCCGCATTAAACATCGGAAATCTGTCACAAATTTTCTCATAAACTTCAATATCGGTAAATTTGTTAATGACTGGAACGTCTCAAGCGACTAGCAAATATCATTATATCAATTGATTTGTCGTTGAACCTTTCTTTAATTTCTTCGATTACACTATCGCATCACAGTATATTTTCATCCCTTTAAATGCATTTTTCTTATCTTCATCAGCAATCAGGCGCACTTCAGATACAAACTCCTCCATTATTTCACACCGGAACGTTTTTTTGTAAGTCACTATTGACGTCTCCACACTGATTTGCAATATTTTGCAGGTGCAATTTTTGTTCCAGTAATTAGGGGATGACTTATATATATATATAATATATATATATATATAATATATATATGTAATACTAATATTTATAGATAGATATATATCAATATGTAATAATAACAAAATATAAATATATATATATATTTATATATATATATATATAATAATTATATATATATATATATATATATATATATATATATATATATATATATAAAAAATAATAATATATATATATATATATATATATAATAAATAATAACATCAACTCCTTTCTATATATATATATATATATATATAGGATCATGAGGAAAATAAACACTAAATAGTATGTATTAACTAAAGCCCGCTCATAAGGGGATCAGTTGGGGCTGGGGATAAATACACATTTTCGAATACACCTAAAAAGTGGACATAAAATTCGGAATTTTCAGCCGATTTTGACTATATAAACACCAAAATGTAGCTTTTTTGCCCTCTAAAACGTTGTTTTCCGGTGTTTTTCTGTCTGTAGTCATTCTTTCAGAATTATCAAATTTTCAAAACCCATGTTTTTGACATTCTTCGTATCAACTTCCAGAATTTTTTCCATAATGACTTCAAACTTGAAATATGCATAGATAGGTCCATTATCTAAAGTACGGGGAACTACTTTTTCGATTTTGAGTTTTGTGCTCAGCGTTGTCCAATTTCCAAACCACTTTTTTGAATTTTGAAATGAAAAATTGCGATAATTTTTCTGTTCTTGGGAAGTGGATGAAATTTTCAGGGCTTATGTAGTCGGGGGAGAGGCACATTTTTACTTAGATAATTTCTTTGTATATGCATTAGTTTTGGATTTGTTCTTGGAACAAATTTTCAAAAAAAAAATTTTGGGAAATTTTTTAAAAATTTTCTTTTGGGTATACAAAAAAATTATCTAAGTAAAAAAGGTGTATCTCGCCCAACTATACAAACCCTGAAAATTTGATGTTAATCGGATAAGTAAAAAAAAAAATATATCAATATTTCACTTTTTCAAAAATTTAATCGTTCAAAAATGTGAAATATTGAGATATTTTTTTCTACTTATCCGATCAACATCAAATTTTCAGGGCTTGTATAAATTTTTAAAAAATTTCCCCAAATTTTTTTTTTTGAAAATTTGTTCCAAGAACAAATCCAAAACTAAAGCATATACAAAGAAATTATCTAAGTAAAAAATGTGCCTCTCCCCCGACGTCATATGCCCTGAAAATTCCATCCACTTCGCTCGAACAGAAAAAAATTATCGCAATTTTTCATTTCAAATCCAAAAAAAAATGGGTTTGGAAATTGGACAACGCTGAGCACAAAGCTCAAAAAATCGAAAAAGTACTTCTGTACTTTTTTAGAAAATGGACCTATCTATGCATATTTCAAGTTTGAAGTCATTTCGGAAAAAATTCTGGAAGTTGATACGAAGAATGTCAAAAACATGGGTTTTGAAAATTTGAAAATTCTGAAAGAATGACTACAGACACAGAAAAACACCGGAAAACAACGTTTTAGAGGGCAAAAGTTATTTCGGTGTTTATATAGTCAAATCGGCTGAAAATTCCCGATTTTATGTCCATTTTTAGGTGGGGCTGAAAATGGGGATCAGCCCAGCTCAAAATGGATCTTGCCCTTAACTAATAGGACCTTTTCCGAAAGAAATTTCTATAGCAATACCCATTTTCTCAGAAGTCAGAATTAACAACTTTGCTATTTTATTGCCATATCTATCATGTTTCCATGCATTCTGGCTGATTTTATTATTTATCGCTAGATAATATAGATTTAAACATACTTTTTATGTTTATTTGCTTTATTTTGTAATTTACGGCAAAAATTAATTCATGCTCGATTTTCTCCGGGGGGGCACTCGACTGTCTCCGGGGGGGCAAAGCCCCCCCGGAAACTGTGAGGATGTCACCATGAAAATTACTGAACTACATAATTTTTCAGATAAAATGACACCACTGGTACCTTCCCCTCATTAACTTTGCCACAGGGAGCCGTTTTTTTCCATTGTGCTCCCGGCCTAATAGTTTAACGACTCAAATTATATTTAAATAAATAATCTTTATTATATTTATAGTGAAATAGGCACAGACTATATTATCAGTTCTATAACGGCTTTAAGTAGCAAAATACATTCATTCCATCCGTCACATATTCTAAGCTTTAATCAATTTATTCTACAATACTCTATAGAATACATCCAAACTTTCCCTCTCTCTCTCTCTCTCTCTCTCTCTCTCTCTCTCTCTCTCTCTCTCTCTCTCTATATATATATATATATATATATATATATATATATATATATATATATATATATATATATATATATATATATATATATATATATATATATATATATATATATATATATATTTATTTATATATATATGTAAGTGTAGATCATATGTATGTGTGAAACGCATTTGATACCCTGGGAACATGGAAATTACCCCAAGTATTAAATCGATTTGTTGTTTGAGAACACAAGTAAACAAAAGGTGAATTTTCAAGGCTTTTCTTGTTTTGAAAGAATGACAAAGTTATTTGTTTCAACGATTAATTGATCTCAGATCGTAAGACAAATAATTCTTGGTATTTGTAATAATTTGTAATCGTTTTTAAGTAATTTTCTGTTGAAGAATCCAAAGGTCAAAGAAAATGGAAATTCTGGAATTTATTATTTGTTAATTTGATGTATGTTTGTGTCAATTAATATGGTTGATATATGTTATTAACCTGTTATAATGTTAATATATATGTAGCGTCGTAATACTCGTATATATATATATATATATATATATATATATATATATATATATATATATATATATATATATATATATATATATATATATATATATATATATATATATATATATATATATATATATATATATATATATATATATATATATATATATATATATAGAGGGAAGTACGCAATGGGGAGGAGTACACGC
>JABUQX010098978.1:0-2500 GCA_015478945.1 Trachelipus rathkii
TAAAACACTAACCGTAATTTCATTGTTCTTAAAATATTACGAAAGGAATTAGGAAATTTTTCTTCCTCACAAATTTCCTGTGTTGTAATTTCTTCTTCTTCTTCATTGTTTTTAAACCTCAAATCAGTACAGCTGAGAGAGAGACAAAAAATATAATAACTTCTAGGCTTGAAGTTGAGCGCTAGACTAAGGCCGACGACAAGCGTCGATGTCATATTTATATACCCACAAACCTCTTCTATGCTCGTTAAAAACAATTAAAATAACGCTATGGCCAATAGAAATACCCGTATTCGTATTTCTTTATGAGGGTACGTTCCCATAATTGAAATTTCATAGAAGAGGGGAATAGTGAGGAATAAATGGGCTGAAAATGGTGGTTAATATTAGAATGTACACGTGACTTTCGAGGGGAGGCAAGAGGGTACAGAATTAAAGGTATTTTAGCTTTGTCACAAGGCAATTCAAAACAACTTTAATTATATATATATATATATATATATATATATATATATATATATATATTTATAGTATATAGTATATATATATATACAAGCAGGCATATATATATATATATATATATATATATATATATATATATATATATATATATATATATATATATATATATATATATATATATATATATATATATATATATGGTTCATGTGAATTGAATGTCCCGCGTTTTTCTTAGTCATAAAATTTTAGGTAAATTATTTACAATTTTGTTTAAATTTTTCATGATTAGGGTAAAATTAAATTAGGTTAAAAAAAGAATGAAAAGTCAATTTATTTTATTAATGATGAAGTCCATTATTTCAAATTTAATGTTCCTTTTAAAAGAAAATATGTTGTGTTATATATATATATAGGCATATATAGTATATATATATATATATATATATATATATATATATATATATATATATATATATATATAGTATAGTATAAGGCCTTAAATATTAATATCAATAAATCTTTAAGAATATATATAGAGTATAGAGAGAGAGAGAGAGAGAGAGAGAGAGAGAGAGAAAGGGGAGAGAGAGAGAGAAAGGAGAGAGAGAGAGAGAGAGAGAGAGAGAGAGAGAGAGAGAGAGAGAGAGAGAGAGAGAGAGAGAGAGAGAGAGAGAGAGAGAGAGAGAGAGAGAGCCAAGGTAAAGGAGCGATAACAAAAAATATTGACGATTTTATTACTTTATTAAACTTCATCCAGTTTAATAATATTTTTTTTTAAGGGCATAATTCCAGAAAAGAGCCAGGAGAATTATCTCGAAAAGTATGACACTTTCAGAAAAAACCAATTACATATTTGAATCAGCGTATAAAGCTATTATATAAATGTTTGTCTTCTTTGAATCTTCATCGGCTCGAGCCCCTAAAAAAAAATTGAAGTTCAAGGAAATATATTTCCATTAGGCCGATGGGGACAGAGGGGGGGGGACGAAGTCTCCGTCGTCCACCTAGAGGCCGAGAGACCCCTGACTCTTGTATCATCAGTGGTCTACCCGTGGGTATTTGTTAGTTTTAAATCATAAAATTTTGTATAATAAGCTTTATACGCTGATTCCAAATATGTAATGTTTTTCTGTATGTCGTACTTTTCGGGAGTTTTTTTTTTTTTTTTTTTTTTTTTTTTTACATTCCGGTACTAAGCTTTATACGCTGGATTCCAAATATGGCTTGGTTTTCCTGTAAGTGTCATATTTTTCGAGATAATTCTCCTGGCTCTTTTCTGATATTTTGCCTTTTAAGTTATTTTTTTGTAAACGGTTTTATCATTTAATTTAATAATAAACTTAATTAATATATTATGTTATTTGAACTATGCTTCGTACCTAAAAAAATAATTAATAACTAAACACAATTGAAATAAATCTTCATACAATTTTAATAAAAATTTAAAAGGAAAGAATCTGAGCTTCACACTGAAAGCAATTTTCAATTATACTGATTTTAACTTTTCAACATAAAAAAACTACTCAAGTTTGTGGTCATCCAGCTCTCACATGTACCATATATATATAGCATATATATATATATATATATATATATATATATATATATATATATATATATATATATATATATATATATATATATATATATATATATATATATATATATATATATATATATATATATATATATATATATATTTTCTGCGATAAATTTTTTGTGAAATTATAGTTCCAGTGCATTAAAATAATTTTTCTGCTGAATGACATGAAAGAGAAAAAAATAAATGAAATAATTTTTCTACTAAACAGCCTTTTGTTATAATTTTTAAACTATTGTTGAATATATATATATATATATATATATATATATATAGTTAGTATATATATATATATATATATATATATATATATATATATATATATATATATATATATATATGTAAAAGTTACTTCTTAACGCCCACACGGAACGGAGCTCGGATTAAAAAAAAAATTTCACAGGTAGCCCTATGATACATAAATAGATGTTTTAGCGA
>JABUQX010098978.1:5000-7500 GCA_015478945.1 Trachelipus rathkii
TATATATATATATATATAGTAGTGAATCTATATATATATAGTATATATATATATATATATATATATATATATTGTGGGTGTGTGGGTAGGCAGGTAGGTAGCTCCTACCCAATATTTTTTAAATATTTGTAAGGAAATTCAATTTTAATTGTCTAAAGTTACTTGAATTATGGGAAACTACTATGAAAGTGTAAAAGAGAATAATTTTATAAAATAAATTTTAAAGAAAATCAACTACTTTAGTAATAACAATTATAATAATTAAATTCATTTGAAAATTTTCCTCCTACTTTGTTCCTAAGAGTAAATTGGAAAGCGGTGGGCGTACGGGTAGATCTTCATATTGCATATAAAATATATAGGAAAAAGCCAAGCCATACCCGCTGTTGAGCGAACAATAAGCAAATGCAGCGCGTACGAAACTTTCGCTCACCCAGTGAAATCGTACGATGTAATTTTCCAGAAAAGATTTTAATCTCTCTTCTTCTTCTTTTCTCTTCCTTTTCTTACTCTCTCTCTCTTTAGCTATCTGTCTAACTATCTTTCCATTTATTCATTCATCTATTCATTCATTCATTCATTCATTCATCTTTGTCAATTTTATTCATTCATATATCTAAACCATTCATATTCATCTATCTATCAATGCACGATATTTTCACCTTTGCGGCAGAAATTGGGTCACTACCATATATTTGTTGTCGTGATTTTGATTAGTCATTCTCACTTCTACGGTATTGAATTATCTGAATGTGTAACATTTTTATTAAATGACCTTGTGCTGTATAGAATTAAAATAATTATTTAAAAAATTTTTAACGTCAGGCTTTGAGTCAATCTTATGCATATAATACACATAAATAAATATAGCTGTTCCTAAAGAACGTGAAAAAATTAAATTTTTCCTTCAAATAAATAAGGATGTATTGCAGTTAAAGAGTTTTCCACACATATACATATATCTTTCCATCTATATATATATATATATATATATATATATATAAAAGAAAGAGAAAGAAAGAGTGAGTGAGAAAGATAGAGAGAAAGAGAGAGAGAGAGTATATATAGGAGAAAGAGAGAGAGAGAGAGAGAGGAGAGGAGGAGAGAAATGGAGATAGAGCAGAGTCAAATTAAGAGTCGACATGTCTCGGTAAGCAAAATTTGAATGTGTGTAACTCAAAAAAAAAGTGTGGAAGTTAGATAAAGGAGTGTGTTCCGGGCTTTACAAGTGGAGTGCATGTAAGATTGAGCATAGAGGTTAAGTCTGAGATTAGAGAGTTGTGCAGAAAAAGGATTAGAATGTGTGGTGAGATGTGACGCGCGAGTTCTTCAAAGTGAAAGTTTAGGAGATATGCGAATTGAGAGTTCAGAAGAGCAGTGTTCTTTGTAAAAGAGAGAGAGAGAGAGAGAGAGAGAGAGAGAGAGAGAGAGAGAGAGAGAGAGAGAGAGAGAGAGAGAGAGAGAGAGAGAGAGAGTTGATAAGACACAAAACCCTAAACTTCACTCATTCAAAGAGATCTTTGTACTAGGAACAATTCTTTATGAGCAATCCACACCGAAAACAGCCCCTATACAACTCAAGCTGCTCGGTGGAGTGAAGAAATCTTTAAGGCTACTCAGAACACCCAACCTCTTAGAACCTTATTTACTGTGAGAGATAATAAATGTGACCTTTTCATGAAAGAATACGAGAAAAAAGACACATCATATAGATTAAAGACAAACTATGGTTTGAGTTGTTTATTTTCTTTTTTCGAAGATATAATTGTGTAGAAAATTATGTCAAATAGAGATAAAAGAGTTGAGTTTTTAAGTCATTGAAAACAACCATGTTTTTTCCTTAAATTCCACTTAGAATCATAGGTCAGCTTCAATACCATCCTCCTAGTTTTGACAAATTACTTTCGAGTATGTCGCCTTTCGTGCTGAAATGAGTATAACCAAGGCTGGAGTTGTCTGTATAAGAGTTGCTAGAAGAGGAAGTGACTGATAGAATATCATTAATGAAAAGGAGAAAAAGAAAAATAGTTCAAGATAAAGCAATACCCTGAGGAACACCATTAATGAAAAGTTTAAAGGACGAACGATTGTTGTTTGCAACAGTTGTTATAGAAAGACCGCAAAAGAAATCAGAGAGAACGCCACAGACAAAATCATAGACACCGAAATAGGAAAATTTAGAAACGAAAGCTTTGGGTCAGACTTTATCGAAGCTTTCTACATGCACAGCTCAAAAATAGAAAATGTCGAAGAAAGGAGGACCAAGAGTCAGAGAAAAAGGTAAAGAAGATTAATAGTGAGCGATCGTTAGGGAAAACACACTAGCGATCGGAGGAGATAAGATCAGAAGATTTAAGATGTTTCCAAATGTTTCCCGTTATTGATGGTGTGGCGTCTGGTGGAAGGGGGCTGCGACCACCACTGAAGAGTCCAAAGCAGCCCCCCGGGACGAAACGCCAATTTATCGTGACAACGCTTCAACTCTTCAACAGCGAACATC
>JABUQX010098978.1:17500-35000 GCA_015478945.1 Trachelipus rathkii
TTCGGCGGCGACGTAACTCAGGGAGAAGGAATTCACGGATCATCGTTATGTAGCGCTCGGAAGTAACCGTCACAGTACGGCCGTTCTCCTCAAAAAAATAGGGCCCTATGACAGCTGACTTCCAGAGCAGACTCCAGATGGTTATCCTTCGCTGCAGAGGGCGCGTCGATGAATTTTGTAGGTGAGTTAGGGCCCAACAACGGAAATTTGTTTATTAACACCCGTTAAAGTGGAAATAGGCTTGGCCAGAGGTCAACACGTAAATTCGGTTTTCATTGAGCATCGCCACGGCAAAAGTCAACCACATGCCAAATCATGTTCTTTGTAATTTTTGAACTACAGCTAATTTGTGAAATTGGCGAAAGTTCAAGTCACGAAGAATCCGTCGAACAGCCATATCGGACATCGACCAGCCTGAGCATTGTGACGAATATCTTAATGCCTCAGGCTCCTTTTCAAACTCAACTCGTACAACCTCGATGTTTGCAGGTGCTGTTCTGGTAGACTCTCTTGTCCATTATTGTTCGAGAACGTGGTCTGGTGTCGAACCCACAAAAGTATGGTGTTCCGAGATGGAATTGGGCCACGAGGAGTTACATTAAAATGTAAACGAAATTGAGGGGCTGTCTTCTTGTCATGTGGAATCGTTATTTCGAAAACGTTCGGATTTAAGGAACGCACGTTGCTCATGGCCCACCTCTCCAATGTGTAACTAAATTTCCACATCTAGGAGAAGCCAGGAGACCAGCCCCTCCCTCGTACCCTCCCAATACCTTCCTCTACCCCCCCCCAATCAAACCCATCAGGATTGCCGGACCCCTGTATAAAACATCACTATAAAATATATAATAAACTGTCATAGAATTATTGCAGCTGCGTTTCCAGAAGCCCAACTGCAGCCCGAGTGTACACAGGCGCACATGCATCGTTTCCAGAGCCCGTTTGCGCACTTCTACGTCACGTAGGTCAGGCGCCCGTTGTTAAATCCTTGATTTCGGGAATTAATAAACGGGCGGGCTGCGTGGAAGAATACTTTGCTTACAAAACATGTGTTGAAATGGTGCCAAATTTTTTTAATTTTAACTTATTAAAGATACTAAAATATCGTATCATTTCATAAAATCGATACATATAAGTATGTATAGGAGTATTGTTTACAATTTGTCACTGATCCGACTGGCGCTCGGCCTTCCAGAAAATTCTCAAATTTCCTTAAGTTCATCTAGGATTGATGTAATTTTTTCCAATTCAAAGGTTTCCGAGTATTGCACACGGGCTGCACTCGGGCTTCTGGAAACTCAGCTTACGTCTTCACAAATTCTTCTACCCTTATACCTCATTAAAGCTAAATTATTGGTGCAGATAAAAGCACTCAAAAAAAAATAATCAGCCGTGTACAATCTTCCTTAGCATAAAAAATAATAAAAATAAACAAAGAATGTATAGCAGTATAAGTGGGTTAAACAGCGTCGGTAAATCTGCCATGGTTGCAGACGTATGCGGTGAAAGGTATAGTCTACAGCACCCCCAACCCCTCCAGCGTGTTAGAAAGTGAAGAGTCAAACAAGGTAGCGGTTACCTGCCGACGTAGGTACTAGAGCAGAAAAAGCAATAAAGGAGGCTGCAGCAGTGGTGGTGAACAAAGAGGTTGCGGCGGAGGAGGTGTAGACATGGGATGAGTAGCGAAAGTGTGTTGAGAGAGAGGAATCGGAATACCAGATGGAGTCGGGAAGTTCCGAGGTTCCGGAGGATCGGCCTCTATGAAAGCTGGCTTGAGACGTTCAATTGATTCTGACGACTTTGGTGCGTGCCGGACCAAAGTTTACCCTATAATTACCCTATTACCAAAAAAGTATTAAAAAGACAAATTAAAGAAAAACAACATTTAATTACTAAAAAATCTTATTAATTCATGAAATTAGAATTCACATTTACATTAATTTATCAATATATCGATACTCTGAACTTCTGAAGTATTAAGCTTTTTCGTTTTTGCATTTGAGCTTGAGCTTTGAGCATATCTTACAAACGTAAGATATGCTAGAGTATTTGCGTTCGTTTTTGTCAAACTTAGCGCAAAAGCAAAATCGTAAGAAATGCTCTCCAAAAGTAAGGAATTTCCTTAATTCTGTAAGGTTGCTATTTTTCGTGCTTGGCGAATTTAGGACGTGTTTACGCAATAATGTAAGCAAGCAATATGGCGGCATGGTAGGCCCGTTTGAATTTATGAATATTTCATTCATTATAATCAGCTTTAAATATAATTTCTTCTAAATGGATAAACTCCATCAAAATAGTTGATAAACTATTTGCAATATAAATCACAAAGTTAAACTTTGTAAATCATTTGTTATGTTTTTATTTCTGTTTATTCCAAATCGATGGGCTCCATCACAACAACCAGCTGATTCCAATTGTTTGAAAAAAAAAAAAAAAAAAAAAAAAAAAAAAAAAAAGTAAGTAAGAAATCGCGGTCGTTTTTGCCCGAATTTCGTGCTAAAACTGTGTAAGCATTATTACCGACTAAGTACAAATGACAAAAACGAAAACGGTCTTAATATACCCACATTTGTATTTCAGGCGGGGCTTTTCGTCCTTTTCAATCTTGTGCTTAACAAGGTAAGAAATGCTACACAGTCTTACAAATGTAAAACTGGGAACACTGATAACCTATGTGGTTTTGTTTACAAACATTGAAATCACTGTTGTCATGGAGCTCGGCGATTTAGAATAAACAGTTTTATTATTATTATTATTATTATTATTATTATTATTATTATTATTATTATTATTATTATTATTATTATTATTATTATTATTATAGAACCAATCACCCCCAAAAAAAACTATAGCTAAGGTACATGCTAACCATACTACAAGTTTTAATAAGTTTATCAGACATAACATGCAGTTTAACCTTAACTACATTAGAACATTAGGTAATAGTAGTGTAGAGGGGTGTCACCCCCGATTTTTATAAGTAAAATTACAGACATACTCAAAAAAAATAGAACAAGAATAATGAAAACGAAAATCGTTGCTCTTTAGGAAAAAGTTACAGTCTTGTAAAAAATCCCATAGATTTTTAGAGAATTTAAATCGCAGGTGGATATACTCAAAGATAAGGACACGAAACTTAAGAAAAGACTGAAAATGATTTAGAATGTTTTTAGAAATTTAGAGCCTCTAAATTTTAAAATTTTCCCATAATTATAAAAAAATTAGTGGGCCTTGTGCTCGTTTTAGGGTCTGAGGTTATGATAAGATTTGTTATATACATAGATTTTCTCCCTTTATACCTACTGTAAATTTCATAACTTGAACTAGAGGGCCTTAAATGAGACCTTAACCTTGATGGATTTCAGGCTGTGCCCATGGGAGTTTTAATTAACTTTGTAAGGCTGTAGTTATTTTTCCCTAAAGATTTCCTGAAATCCTTATTCTTACTTTCATTATTATTTTTTTTGGAGTATATCCCTTTGGTTTTTTATAAAATTCAAGTGACACCCCTCCACCACTATTAGAAATAAAGATAAAAGAAAGTAAACCGTAGATAAGAGTAAGATTAAGGTTGTGAGTGACAGTCCCCGCGTGAAGTTATGTTGATGGTGAGCAACTGAACAAATGTGTGTCTGAGTTTAAATATTTAGGATATATGTTGGATGAAAAGGAACGGATGATGCAGAGTGTGGTAGAAAGTTGTGAATGACAGGAAGGTGGCTGGTGCAATTAAATCCTGGTGGATGTAAAGGATTACGCCTTTGAGTATGGGTCTTACATGAGGGTGCGTTGTTACCTGTGTTAATGTATAGTAGTGAACCATGGTCTGAATAAGAGGTAGTGATCTAAAGTACAATGTGTTCAGATGGGCAATCTTAGAGGTGTGTGATGTGAGAAAAAATTGATAAAATGAGGAATGAGCATATTAGAGAGTGGTGGGAAGAAAGTGGTAAATGAGAGAATAAATGAAAAGTACGGAGATGGTTTGGTCATGTTGAAAGGATGGATGATAACGGGTTGATTGGGCGGATGACAGTGGCAGTGCTGGGAATGACTGGCTGGGAGAACCTAAGAAAAAAGTGGATTGAGTCAGAAGAGGAATGCCTGGAGAAATGAGTTTGCAGAGAAGAGAAGAAAGATGCACAATAGAAGTGAAGGGCAGGAAGTCTCGTGATGGTGTATGGTTGTTGCCCACTCCAGCCAAGGGATGAACCCCACATTGACTAGATGCCACAGTGAGAGTGAGGGTCCATCCATGAAGCTCTAGGGTGGATTTTCTGACTGTAACGAAGCTCCTCACCTCAAAGGCAAGGGCGGTGCTGGAGCTTTCTTCACTCTGCTGCTGTTCTTCTACTACTTTTCTGTTTCTGGTGTATGTTGTGCACTTTACCCCAGTCTTGGGGGAGAGAAGGTGGGTGTGATGATGATGTTTTGAGGATATCATATATTGAAATTACAATTAAACTCACTGTGCAAGCTAAGGTTAAAAAATCTACCATATATATATACACATATGATACATACATATTATTACATACATATATTATGCCACATACATACACATACATACACATACACATATACATACATACACACATTATTACATAAATAAATTACACACACACATACATACATACACATTATTATTACATATACATATTATTACACATATTATTATTACATATTACATACATACATACTCATACACATTATTATTATTACATCGAAAGATACATACATATTATATACATATATATATATATATATATATATATATATATATATATATATATATATATATATATATATAGCAGGTGAGAGAATATATATATATATATATATATATAGTATAGTTATATATATATATATATATATATATATATATATATATATATATATATATATATATATATATATATATATACAGGCAGATTAAAGGTAGTGCACTTGCAAAATTTAAATATTCTCTAAACAGGAAATAATCTAAATTTGATTCAAAATATTATAATTTAGATATTTAAAGAAATGCTATGATGTAGTTATATTTATTAAGTATTCTAAGATTTTAATAAATTCTGTTTTCTATTGTTTGAAAGTATAAATTTTGTTTACACTATTATTAACATGTATTTTTTTGCATATTGCAATCATCATAAAATATTTATTTTGTTGTTCAGGATAAACCTTTCAGATTTATTAAATCATTTAAGTCTCTAAAAGTATGTAGATTATTTTTTTGATATGTCAGGAAAATCTCTAGAAATTGCTAGTGAACAACTAATAAAACTTGCTGGTGACACATATCAAGAGTCTGGAGCTTTAAAACCGGAAATATTGCATTCATTATATCCTCTTCATGGTCAGACCCTTCTTTCCATTTTATGATTTAAATTAGACAATGAAAAAGGTTGGCACCTATATATATATATATATATATATATATATATTTGTTTGTATTTCTCTCTATATATATAAAAGATATATATATATATATACATATATATATATATATATATATATATATATATATATATTTATATATCTGTATACATATTAGAGACACGAGAGAGAGAGAGAGAGAGAGAGAGAGAGAGAGAGAGAGAGAGAGAGAGAGAGGAAAGGAGAAAGAGTGGACAGGAAGTTAAATATACCTCAGACATTTTCTTTCATTTTTTTTTTCAATAACTAATGTCCGAGTCCTTAATACTCAAAGTTTAAGTTTGAGGAGGTTGGTACATATATAATGTCTATATATTACTTAGTATCAGCCATCAATCAGCTCTTAATAATTTTTTTATGATGCATATTCATTTAAAATAAAAATAAAATAAATGTATATTAACGATATACTTCAAATCATTTATATAACTTGTTCAACATATAATACTTTAAAAGCTACAAGGGACACCTAGATACAACTTAGGCAAACCATTTCAAACATTTAACTCGGGGCGTGCAGGGATGGATTGTTGGGGCCGGATGGCGTCTCTTACCAGATGATACTCCACCTCCACCGGTCCACCTCAGCATTTCTCACCTTGCACAACCGCACCTGGGTGGAGAATATTTCTCCACCCGTTTGGCAAACGGCGCATATCGTCCTAATTCCGAAACCGGGAAAAGATCCAAGTTTGATGACTAACAATCACCCCATTGCATTGACATGCCACACATGCAAATTGATGGAAAAAATGGTAGCTAACCGCCTTTTCCCGACTCTGGAAAAATCTGAGCTTTTCTCCTCTCAGTTTGGTTTTAGGAAGCACCGCTCTACTCTCGACCCGCTTCTTCGTTTAGATCATGACATTCGAGAAACCTTTTCAAGTTCAACAAACAAGTCTTAGTGGTTTTCTTTGACCTTGAGAAGTCATATGATTCCACATGGAGATTGGGGGTCCTTCGAAAGCTTCATTCTCTGGGCCTAGGCTTCCCCTTTTTCTCCAGAACCTGATAACCAACAGATCCTTCCAGGTACGGTGCACCTCTTTATCTTCTTCGTGACCTCACTTTTACCACCTGGGGCGCTGGCAGAAGGATTCAGCTCAGACTTATATTGCCTTGTGAGATCAAGGTTGAACTACAGATGTGCCATATATGGATTGACTTCTCGTTCTTACTTACGCCTCCTAGACCCCGTCCAAAATGAGGGTCTCCGTATTGCTACGGGGGCTTTCCGTTCTTCGCCTAAGGAGAGCCTGGTGTTGTACCTTAGTCCCTAAGAGGGGAAATACCTCGTCCGACTAAGAACTCCTACACCTTCAGATCTGATTTTCATCCTTGATACGGTGGTATTTCGCCAGCCATTTTGGCCATTTGCATCGGTGGTGGCTTATGTATTTGAATACCTCCAGATTCCAGTTCGAACTGTTTTGCCTTATTCTTATGAACATTAAGCTGATCAATGGTTACATTCACGCTCCGAGGCTATGCAAAAGATATGGTCATTGCTTAGGTCTGATCACCCTTGCCCTTCCCTCAATGCCGTCTTCTTCCTGCGCCACCAAGGCGAGTCACGCAGCTAGGGACGCTTTGATTCCGGGGCGGGAATTTTGCCGTGGGCGCGGGGCCGGGGCCGGGGCTCGCTCTAATTTGGCGCTGGGGCCGGGGCGGGGCCAGGGCCGGAGGCCGGGCCGTGGGGCCGGGGCCGGGGCCGGGGCCTAGTTAATTGAAATTAATCAATATTACACTTGATAAGTCTTTAATAGACTTAGGAGTATAAATATATATATCATATTAATTTAATAATTTTAGTATATAGACAAATGTGATTACTTTTATTATTGTCAAATTAATATAAATATTTCGAATAGAATATTTTTTAATATATATATTGAGTTTTCTAGTTAAGAGATATTGTATTTATTATATATATATATAATATTATAGTAATATATTATATATGATATATATATTATATATATATATATTATAGTTATTATATATATATTATGGTATAGTATATAATATATTATATATATATATATATAATATACTCTTATATGTATATATGTTGATAGAGCTACATGATAGTCTTCCGATTATTAAAGGATAATAAGATGTAAAGGTGATTCTCCGGGAAGTGTTCTCTTGGATGCGGAATCATGACTGGTTGGTGGCGGATATTGAAGATAAGTAGGGGAGGGTAAGAGTAAATGAGGCAGATAGAGGCAAGTGATCAGCAGTGGAGAAGTTGGTCAGACAAGAAACGAAAGACGAAATTATAAGCGTAAAATGCAGGAAACCTTAAAAAGTGGAGAAGAATGAAGATCTGCAGGATGTCATGCAAGGAAGTGTCGAGAGGTAAAACTCTTGGTAAAGTTAGGATGGTACTAGGAAGAAGACTAGTATGCACCATGTGTGGAACGAGTAAGTAGTAAAAAAGCAATTAGTAAAAAAAACAGGAGAAAAGTGAGGAAAGTGGCTGAAAAGCAAGAACAGCAGCAGCCAAGGGAGGAATATGTATATGGCAAGGAATTGAGGCAAGAGAGAATAAAGAAAGCTATAAAAGATGGAGACAGAGAGATGGCAGGAAATATGAACGAGAGATGTGGCTGAAGGGAAAGAATATAGCTATTAATGATGGCGGATAGTGCGTATAGAATAACCAAAAGTGTAATCTAGAAATTATAAGAATAGAAATCGGAGAGATCTTATGAGACCGGATAGAAAGAAATGATAGATGGACCGAATACTATGAAGATCCTGCTAAATGTAAGAAATACAGAGAACAAGAAGGAAGAACCGTGCAGATCAGATGAGGGAGGTAGGAAGAAGGAGTGAAGGCGGGAGATAAGGTGAGGGAATACTGAAGAGGCAATTAAAAAGGATGAAGAAGGGTAAAGCTCCAGGAGAGGATGGACGTGGCTGCTGGGTTGGTGTTGGAGGATGGAGAGGACTGAAAGGGAGAAATATCAGGTTTGATGAACAAGTGTTGGAACGAAGGGAAAGGTGCCGGAAGGTGGGGCAAAGCAATATAATAATACCGATATATAAGGTAAAGGGATGCCTGGAATCTGTAATAATTATAGGGGTATCTCACCGATGGACCATCTGACGAAAACATATACGAAAAGATATTGGAGAGGAGGTTGAGAGAGAAGGTAGAGGCGAGACTCGGAGAAGAACAGTACGATGTAATAAGGGGGAAAGGAACGACGGACCTCTTTATTCACAACACCGAGAATGGTCTCGGAGAAGAGGCTGGAATATGGCAAGAGATTCTTTGTAGCCTCATCGATCTGCAAAGGCATTCGATTCCGGTGCCAAGGAAAAAGCTATGGAGAGGAATTATGGAGTGAAGGGTAGATTAAAGTAAGGCGATAGACAATATGTATGAGAAATGCAGCTGTAAGGTTAGAACTGAGTGCGAGAAAGGTTAGATGGTTTGAGGTGAAAACAGGAATGAAGCAGGGAAAGTGTTTTATCACCACTGCTGTTTATACTATATTTAGACGTTGTGATAAGGAAAGTGAAAGAGAGACTGGGAAATTTAAAGGGACATAATGGCATATGCGGACGATCTGGCATGTTTGGAGGCGAGGAGAGAGGAGAAGGCGATTCAGAGGTGTGAAGTTGTTTTGCGCAGGAGTTTGGAGGAAGGCAGGGAAATGAAGATGAAGCGCATACAGAAAGAGATTTTAAACAGTAACCGGAGGAAATGAGGAGGGGATTAGATGATGGTGAGAGAGGAGGAGGTTAAGGCGGTAAATACCTGCAATTATTTCGGAGGATGTTTTAACAGAGGGGAGGAAGTGGGAAGAGATTACGCGAAGAATGGAAAAGCATGGATTAGTTATGAAAGCGGTATTCCCCATGATGAAAGACAGAAACATCGGAATAGAGGTTAAAAAAAGTGATTTTTTAACTAGCATAGCTGACTCCGACCACTGAATGTACCGGGAGCGGAAACATGGACCCAACGAGAAGAGAGGTAGAGTAGATACAAGCGGGCAGAGATCGAGGATATTTTAAGAACTATGATTGGACAAGAAGGCGTAATCTAAATAGGAATGAAGTTATTAGAGGAGATATAGGGGTGAAGAAGATGACACTGAGGATGGATGTGGGGAGATTGAGATGGTGGAGACATCTGGAGAGGATGGAGGCAGGAGAGAATGCCGAAAAAAAGATGGGAGAATGGGCACACCAGAGGGAAGAGACCAAGGGAATAGACGGAAGAGAAAATGGGCTGAACGGGTGGAAGGAACTCTCTGGAGAAGATGTCAGCTACCAAAATATGAGAAGCGCTGAGAGAAGAGGAAACAGATGCAAGGACGAGGGCGTCTGGAGAAAGATGCTTGCGCCGGCTGACAGAATGAAGAATCCTCCTGGGAGAGGAAAGTAAGAAAGTAAGTGATATAATATATATATATATATATAATATATATATATGTATATATGTATATATATATCTATATATATATATACTATATATATTATATATATATATATATATATATATATATATATATTATATAGGTATATATACTATATATATATAATATATATAATATATAATATATATATTATAGAACATATATCTTTATATTGTTAATTTTTTTATATATATATATTTTTATTTTTTATTTATTTATTATTATTTTTATTTTATTTATTTTATTTCTATTACAATGATGGTATAATTAATCTATTTTCGTATTATATATTATATTATATATATATATATATTTTAATATTATATATGTATATATATATATATATAATATATATATGATATAATATATAATATACATATATAATATATTATATATATATATATAATATATATTATATATATTATATATATATAATATATATATATATATATATATATTAATAATATATATATAATATTATATATATATATATAAAATGATTATTAATATAAATAAATTAGTAAAATAAGAGATTCATAACTAGGGATTTATATAAATATATGTACTAGGTATATCTATATATTATATATATATATATATATATTATTATTATCATATATATATATATATATATATATATATATATATATATATACTATATATATATTAAATATATAATATATACTATATATCTCTTATATATATATATATTATGTATATAATATTATTATTCAATTAAATTATGAATATTATAAAAGCTAAATTTCGTAAATCTTGATTTTCTTGAAGATGATTTACTAATTATAGAAAAAAAATCCATACAATAGTATAAAGCACATTAAGATATTTAATTTCCCTTTTGCCGCGAATTCGTTGATGATATCAAATTCGAATATTTCTTTATGTTAAAAACTCGGAAAAATTATAATTTGGCCTCAATTTTAACTTGAAATCATAGTAAATACCCAAAAAAAATTGATCATCATATTTAGGTATGTTTATATATTTTGCATCAATTTATAACAAAGGAGTAATGGAATTAAAATATATTTTTTTATTTTGTTTGATTTAACTCTATTTTTTTGTGTAAATTTACAGTTAACCCCGGTAGAAAACCCCGGTTTTTCCTGATTTTTGGCCGGGGCCGGGGCCGGGGCCGGGGCCGGGGCCCCGGTCGGTTCCTACACGCAGCCTCTATGGCTGTCTTTACTGATGTCCAATACTAACGATGGTGTGAGAGCATCGGCTGTATTTCCTGACTGCACTCTGTCCCATTCTCTGCTTTTCTGCTTCTCTGTCTTTACGGCAGAGCTGGTGGCATTGCTGCTTACGATTGCTAGAGTTCCCATTCTTGACGGAGCTGACCACGTCATCTTTTCCGACTCTCAGAGCGCGCCTTCTCGTAATTTCAACAACGGTCCCCTAGGAATCCCTTGGTTTCCATCATTCAACGCTTTTTTGTGCAGACTCTATGCCCGTCGAAAGGTTTTGCAGTTCTGTTGGGTTCCCTCTCCCGTGGGGGTTGCGGTTAATGAGCGCGCTGATGGGGCATCAGTTCAGGCGGCGGCCTCCCGTAAATCCTGCCACGCGTACCTCCCTCGAGACCTCCGTATGGGACTTCTTCCCGCAACCGACTAGGTTGTGACTTCCGGTCCTGCTGTCAAATCTGTTGGGGAGAGGGTCTTCGGGGTGGTAACTCCGCTTAGTAAAGCCCCTCGTGAATGGTTGATCTCTCCAAATTTGCCTGTGCTGACAAGGGGAGGTAACACTGACACGAATCCGAATTGGGCATACTCATTTAGCACATGGGTACCTCATGTCGAGGGACCCTCCCTCCTCTTGTCCGCTTTGCCCGGTCCATCTGCCTCTCTGTGTCCACCATCCCCTGATTGAATGTCCCGTTTTGGCATCACCACATCGTAGGCACTTTTCTGCTATCTCCTCTATTCCATATAGAAATTGACTTTCCTCCATTCTTGCTGAATCTCCTCTCTTTCGTTCAGACGTGCTTTTTTCGTTCTCACTTGAACTGAATTTACTTCATCAGTTATAATTAGTTTCCGTTGACGCTCCATTTTGTCATGTCTAGGTGCTGACCCTAATGTTACTTTCACTAGTATAGCCGCTTCCTCCCCCTCACGAAGGTGGCCTCGTTGTTATCGAAAGGGGTCACAGACAATTTGTGCCTGCGAAGAGCCACTTTCATTCTTTCTTTTTGTTATATTTTGTTCTTGTTTACTAGTCTTCCTTATTATTATAATATTATTATTTTTATTGTTTTTCTTTTTATTATTATTGCTATTTTTGTTGTTTTGTATGTTCCCATCTTGTGCCCATCTTGCCCTCCTTCCTCCGTGGGTGAGGGTACAGTTCGAAAACCGGTTGTTCTTGCCTTTCTCCGGGCCGCCTATTAGTGGGGTCCCGAACCTTGCCAAACCACTGAGGAGGTTGTCCCGCAATTGGGTGTATATAATCTTTGGCTTCACGTTTTATTCGTGTGGTGCAGGGCTAGCACTTTCTCATCTCAGTTCCGGGTGGCTTTGCCGAGACCACATCCATGACCCGCCCTACGGTGTGGGGTTTCTAGGAGGGAGGTATCATGCTCTGGGTGTGTGGTGGGCTCAGTTTCTGCGGTTAGGCTCCCAGGATATATTCTAGTTTTTATATTCATCATTGGTGTTATTATATTTGTATTCATCTATTGCAGTGCAGATTTTTTTTTTTTTTTTTTTTATTGATTTTTTTTTTTGGAGATTGTCTTTAATGTGAAAAAATAAAAAGAAAAAAACCTTTAAAGAAAGACGAATCTCCCCATCAGTCGGGCTCCCATCCCGGCCTCTTCCTGCTGCTTCCAATCCAGAGTGCAACAACAGGGGTTCAACTCCCTTGATGATGAAATGGTTGGTTTGAGATATTCCCTCACCAAACCATTAGTCCCATTCAACGTTTCTGTTTCTGGAACTACCCCTTCTCGACCAGCGGAGGATGTTATGGCCTATTATGGCTGTCATGACAACCCGATGATTTGATTGTCAAATCAGCCTACCTAGGAGACACCGTGCCAGCCGGGTCTCCCACCTAGAAATCCGCCTAAGAAAACCGCTACGGCGATCGTGCTCTCGGATCCCCCTCCTGGAGTCCCCGGTCTAAACTCCTATCCCCTTTATTTTATTTGCAATCCACCACGTCACGTCCATTGACTGCGGTGAGCCATCTTTTCCTCAGTGACACATTGGAGACAGTTGTCTCCGATTGACTGATGATCGATGAGGAACGGTTCCGTCTTCCCAGCAAAAAAGGTCCTGTGGGGAAGCGTACTGGAAATTTATGGACCATATGGAATGGCCAAATTTCCTACAGGTTTCCGGATGATCTTTATCCATTGGGACAAATCCATATTGGATTTATAAAAATTCCAGTGGGAATTTTTCTGAAGGATAAATCCTAAAAAATATCTTTCAGGATAGCGCAGGAAAATTCTAGTGGGATGACGGTGTCGGGATTATGATTTTGAGGTTGTTCTATGTGCGTGGGGGGGTACTCTCCTTCAGGAATTTTTCCCATGTAAAATATACAGGAAACGCACAAGGTCATGGTGAATTGTTTCAACCACAACATACAAACAGCACCCATATAACATTATTTTCTGCTAAAAACGATACATTTCTATTAAATCAGACTTTTTAAGATCTGTAAGAAATTAGAAAATAAAAATTTAATTAAGGAATGAAAAAAAATTCAAAATAACATTTAAAACGGTAGCGAGACTGAAGATATATATCGGAGCCATAGGCTGAGCCGGAGCCGGAGCCGGAGCCGGAGCCTAAAAATCATTTCACCTATATAAATATATATAAATATATAATATATATATATATATATACTAATATAGTATTATATATATATATATAATATATATATATATATATATATTATATATATATATATATATTATATTCTATATATATATATATATATATATATATATATATATAATATATATATATATATATATAGGGTGTCAGAGCTGGAGTCGGCGTGGTGCGGAGTCGGAGCGGTGAGGTGTGGAGCGGCGCGCTGCGGTGCGGTGCGGAGTCGGAACCGCAGGAGCAACAGGAGGCTGAGCTCGATTTTTTCAACGTAATAATAATAATAATAATAATAATAATAATAATAATAATAATAATAATAATAATAATAATAATAATAATAATAAACACATTCCAACACCGTTCCTTTGTATGATTTTCCAATAATGTAATCCATATCGGACGCGTCAAAAGGGCGTAGCGACATATTTCACCTACGCTCTCGGGGAGAGGTACCCCCTATATACATCCTAGAGACTTGAAAACTCGCATGTAAGGAGCTTAATACCACAATAGAACATATATCAAGTTTCAATACGATAGCTCTAATAGTTTTCGAGAAATCGTTGCCCGATATCAATCCGGGGCATAACTACTATTGTGTATGTGTGTGTGTGTGTTTTTTTTATGACATTTTAATAATAATAATAATAATAATAATAATAATAATAATAATAATAATAATAATAATAATAATAATAAAAACTCCAGAGGCTGAGTCGGAGTCGGAGCTGGAGTTGGAGGCAGGCTTGCGTTCGGAATGATGCGAAGGAGACGCAGAAGGAGGCGATGAAGCAGGCGTTGAAGCAGACGCTGAAGGATGCGGACTCGAAGGCAAAGCGGGTGGGCGGAACCCGCGTTGGAGGCGAACCGGAGATGGAAGCAACGTCGAGGACTGAGCTGGAGTCGGAGTAGGAGGCAGAGCGGGGCGTAGCAGAAGACGGCTCAAAAAATTGAATCCTTCTACGAAGGATTCAAATTTTTTTTTTACGACGTAATAATAATAATAATAATAATAATAATAATAATAATAATAATAATAATAATAATAATAATAATAATAATAATAATAATAATAATAATAATAATAATAATAATAATATAATAATAATAATAATAATAATAATAATAATAATAATAATAATAATAATAATAATAATAATAATAATAATAATATAATAATAATAATAATAATAATAATAATAATAATAATAAATAATAATAGCGGTAGTCGGTTGGTCAATCGAACACCTGGTTCGATTGAGAGGCTTTAGGCCTAACCGAACTCGTTCATTCGGACGCGTCAAAAGGGCGTAGCGACATATTTCAGCTACGCTCTAAGAGGGAAGTACCCCCTATATACATCCTAGAGACTTGAAAACTCGCCTGTGATCAGTTTAATACCTACATAGAACATATACCAAGTTTCAAAACGATAGCTCTAATAGTTTTTGAGAAATCGAGGTAAGCGCTCAGATTGGTACATAACTACTTATATAATATATATATATATATATATATATATATATATATATATATATATATAATATATATATATATATATATAATATATATATATATATATATAATAAATATAACACATTAGTTATATACCCATATATATATAGATTTTATATATATAGTATATATATATATATATAATATATATATATATGGCCAAACTAAAGAAGTTACCCGCATGATATCTCCAGAAACTAAGATAGGTACAAAAAAACTAATAACATATATGGAATCAGCGTATAAAATTTGTTTGGAACATGAAATTCGTTTTTCTTTTTTTTCTTTTTATTAATATCTTTAAAACTAAGATAGGTACAAGAAAACTAAAAACATATATGGAATCAGCATATGAAATTTGTATAAAAAAATGAATTTTTTTATATGCTAATAACATATTTGGAGTCAGCGTATGAATTTTTTTTTACTTTTTTTAGGGGGCTGCGAGCCGACGGTGGACACAGAGGGGGGAACGACAGTCCCCCCGTTGTCCCCCAGGAGTCCGAAGAGACCCCGACACTTTGCATCTTTGCGGTTTACCCTAGGGTATTCTTTTAGTTAAAATAATTTTTTTTTTACTTTTTTTCATACAAACTTCATACGCTGATTACATATATATATATATATATATATATATATATATATATATATATATATATATATATAGTTTTGTAAACTATAGATATATATATATATATATATATATATATTTATATATATATATATATATATATATTTATAATTTAATAATATAGTTATATATAGTTTTTCTTGTACCTAACGTAAGTTTGGATATTAAAAAAAAATCATTTTCCATACAAATTTCTTATGCAGATTCCATCTATATATGTTATTAGTTTTCTTTTACCTATCTTAGTTTTAGAGATATGCGGATAGTTTTTAATTACACACACACACTCACACATATATAAATATATATACTATATATATATATATATATATATATAAGTATTTAAGTATATATATATATATATATATATATATATATATATATATATATATATATATATATATATATATTTATATATATATATATATATACTTAATATATATATATATATATATATATATAATGTGTATATTATTATATATATATATATTATATATATATATTTAGGGATGGCGCAAAAAATATATCGATATATCGAAATATCGATATTTTTGCGTCGAATATATCGATTTAGGGATATTTTCTTAAGCCGATTATATCGATATTTCGTATTTTTTCTTAATATCGAAAGCCAATATATTCTTTTCAAAAAATTTTTTTTAAAGGCCGGGAAAAAAATAAATCTTATCCCCTCTCCAACACCTTGAAGTGATGAACTCTCTTTTTCCCCCTATATCGTTCTTTCGTTAGTCCCCCACATGGTCGTGTCATAATATAAACCAGAAAATTGGGGTTTTAAGGATTTTTCGTCTTTTCGGGACACCAAAAAATCGACAATGGCAACATGCACATAGTCAAATTCTTCTGAGTTTCACTAATCAGCTATTCAGTTATGTCAGTGATCAAGTGGATAATGCGACCTAATAAAATTTTGGAATGATATAGTATAAAATGATTTCCCCTGCTATGTTTATGTTAGCAATGAAATATCACTGTAAATGCGACGTCAGTCTCGTCAGAACGAACATTAGCTTCATTGTTAAACAATCTTTGTTCAAATGAAAAAGTACACCATTGACATTGAAGAAACAATCAATTAGTCTTATTTAGGTGCAATTAGAGATTAAGTATTGGCTTTGTAATAAATATATATATAATATTGTATTATATATATAAATTATATATATATTATATATATATATATATATATATATATATATAATATATATATATATATATATAATATATAATATATATATATATATATACTATATTATATATATATATATATATATATATATATAATTAAAGAGTAATTGAATTGATTAACAATGAAGAAAAGGAAAGACATGTTAAACAGCTAAAGTAGTTTTATTTTATTTTTCATGAAATATTTTATTTAATTTTATTTATTTGTCTGATACTTTTAAAGACTTTGCAGTCCACTCGAAACTAGCCTGATCCTGATTTACGTGTACTCTGTTGAGTGTGTTCAGTGTCAGTGTGGACGAAGATAATCATTGCAGAACATGCTAATACCGAACAGGACTCCCTGTGAGTTTGATTTACAGTTAACATACGGCGAGTAAAGACACTAGTCTATCTCT
>JABUQX010098978.1:37500-40000 GCA_015478945.1 Trachelipus rathkii
ATATATATATAATATTTTAACATGATACACACTCATGCGGGCAATGCCCTTTTCAAAAGGAGGGGGCAAAAAATAAATAAATAAATAAATAAATAAAAAAATTACATAAAGAAACATAACAATTAAAATAAAATGGAAAGTAACCACGCCTGACGCATTGCCTAACGCAATTCCCATCAGGTGGGCGCAGAACGCGGGACTTAAATAGAGAAAGATTAAATTTGCAGGGAAAATATAAGAAGGCAAGGAGTTTCCCACAAAACAGATGTGGCTGGAAAGAAAGAGGTACCATTCGAGTGCTTCCTTCTGCGTCTCAAATTCCACACAATTTCCCACTGAGAGAACAAAGGCACCTCTTGTGTTACAGGGCTCGAACGCATGAGTGGCGCAGACACATGCGAAGAGGTCAATCTCCAGCGCCTGCCCGTGGTAATACCCTATGAAAAGGCCGCATAGGAACCATACAGCTACACGTCACGCGCAACGCAGAGAAAGAGGGTCAGGGAGTCCAGAGAGTATGCACAGTTTATTAAGCCTCTTAGCCTTCAAGCTTCACCTCTCATCCAAACAACGCGACGCGGTTGACGCGAGTCCACCCCAAACTACGTCGCGGCGACAACAGTATTACAATAGCACGGGGGTCACACGACGTAGACGCTTTATAGTATTCTGGAGTATCCCTCGACGCAAGCACAGGTCAGGATTAAAAACATACTCCCAGCCGTGATGTATTTCACACCCCGACAACTTAACCCCGCAACCCACCATCTCGAACACACGCCACACCATTCCCACCCAGCTTTTTTGAATGTCATTTAGCAACCGTGTGTGTGAGTCTCCGTTCAAGGACATTCACGTATTTTATGTTAGTCCTAGAATTTTATGTTGTTAGCGAGGTAAGACATTAGAGCATCAAAGAGATAGGAAAGTTGGAGGGTGGTTTTTTAGAGAGGGAGATATGAAGGAGTTGAGTTTCAAAGAGTTGAACTTCACAAGATTACGGTTACCACACTGAGAAATTCCGACCAAATCGGCAAGAATATGGAATCGGAAAGCTGTAGATCTGAGAGCAACTCTAGATACAAACGAGGGAGCCATTAAATTTTGAGTGGAAGTAAGGAGAGTTGAGACGTCTGGCATAAGATGAACAGAGTTAGAGTGCAGCTAGAGATCCCGTTATGAAAATTAGAATAAAGTTGGAGATAAAACAGAACCTGAGAGAACACTACACAATTATAAGAAGGAGGAAAGAGGTTGCTCATAACATCCAGAGCTGAAATGGAACGATCTTGAAAGAAACTAGAGCAAGAGTAAGCAAAGCGGAAGGAGGAAATCCAATAGGAAAGGGTAGCTTAGAGAGGTAGCGAAAACGTTGTCGCGATACATCGGTGTTGGCTTTTTGACGCCATAGCCAATACCCTGTCAAAGCTTTAGATATGCCCAAGTCGCTAAGCACTACAAGATTCCGCCATGATCTAAGGGCAGAGACCATAAAATCCAGTGATAGAAAAGGATATCCTTAAGGTTTTATGTGGTATTGAACCGCGTGCAGATGAATCTCTGACGACGAAAGCCAGTACTGACGATCTTGAAAAAGGCGAATGAGATTCCTAATGATGAATGCGAGGAATGAGAAGTAAAGGAGAGATTTCAAAGACTTAATAGAATACAAGAATTTCAAGTTAAAGGCATGAATAGGTATCTGTAGTTTAGAAGGATCAGAGGTCGGCTACCTTTTTTGGGATTATGCTGAATAAAAGCCCGGGATGAGGGCCCTCCAGGCAGTTGAGGAAAAGTATTAAGTGTTAAGGCATAGGGAGTAGAGTTGAATAAACATGGTTGTTTATATATATATAGTATGTATATATATATATGTATATATATTAGTATATATATCATATATTATATATATAATATAGTTATAGGTATATATATATATATATCACTTATATATATATATATTTATCTATAGTATATAATAATAATATATATATATATATGATATAATATATATATATAGTTATGTATATTATATATATTAGTATATATATATATATTATATATATAATATATAATTATTATATATAATATATATATATAATATATAATATATTTATATTATATATATATATATATATATATATATATATATATAGTATATATATATATATATATATATATAATATATATATATATATATTAATATATATATATATATATATATATATAT
Source organism: Trachelipus rathkii (assembly GCA_015478945.1). Taxonomy (NCBI): domain Eukaryota; kingdom Metazoa; phylum Arthropoda; class Malacostraca; order Isopoda; family Trachelipodidae; genus Trachelipus; species Trachelipus rathkii. Next base: position 39,731 of record JABUQX010098978.1, read on the forward strand.
ATAATATAATATATATATTAGTATATAGTTATATATATATAATATTATTATTATATAATAGTATATTATATATATATATATATATATATATATATATATATATTATTATTATAGTATTATATATGTATATTTATGTATATATATACTTATATATATATAGATATATTATATATATATATATATATAATATATTATATATAATATATATAATTATATATATATAATATAGTATAAGTATATATATTTATATATATATATATATATATATAT
>JABUQX010098979.1:0-15000 GCA_015478945.1 Trachelipus rathkii
TCAAAAGCTCTCACAAAATATCTAATGTAAAGTTAAGTATTTAATAATGGTGGGAGATTAATAATATATAAGCTCTAAGGCCTATGTATCTCTTTTCATTTGAGGTAACGAGTAGTAATTTTATACTGAAGGTTAAATAATGTATATTATTACAGCGATTATGTGAAGAGACATCAGCGTCCCTAAAATGTATAAATTAGAAGCTGATCTTAATGTTATTTTTAGTATGAAATTTTGTAAACTTCATATCTCGCATTGTAAAACATGACGTGATTATACTTTATTAGTAACAAAGAAATATATATAATGAAACAAATATATTTTAAAATTTACTATATACAAACTACGTCCAAATCTGAAAGTTCCTTATCTGTTTTACATTCTTCTAACTTAAAAGCTATTTACTTTATTCAATAATTAAATTGAAAACTACGGTACATATTACTGAGTTATAAACATATCGACTTAGTTAGTTTAATTGATTGATAATATCGGGAATATAGTATTATAAGAAGAGCTTAACATAATTTGGAGGATTACGAGGTATATCTCAGCTTTTTGCGCCTTCTTGTTTTGTTAACTTAGTCCTTAATTTGTCCTATGTATTGTTCACCTATGTGAGTGGCTCTCGGCCATATTTTCTAGCTCGAATTTATATGATAAACCATACTCTTAGTGATGGGAAATCTTAATTTACAACAAAATTAGCGAACACTCCATAAGTGGCTTTAGACTAACTTACGCATGGAGAGAAAAAATTGTTATATTGACAAGAAAAAAACGACGTTTCGGAACTCGACTGATATCCATCAATAAGGCTATAACTAATAAAATTATAAGATAATGGACATCAAGTATATTAATAAGTGGACAGATACAGCTTCTATAAATATATTTTTAAACTAAGAAATTTGACTTAAATTATTAATGAAAATAAATTTAAAAAGAAGCTACAATACAGTTTTATTTTAGCTTACAAATAATGTCAACAAAAACAAAAGCTCGGGTTACAGTAACTGGAAAACTCGAAAATTAACGACTCAGAAAATAGTAATATATAAGGAAAATAAATGAATCGATGAAGGTTTGTTATATAGTATATTGAGGATGAACTTTTTCTAAATTCTGTGGATAATCATTAAACAGTCAGATAAAAAAGGAAATCCGTGAGAAACTTATTTAGTTATATCAATTAAATCGGTCATTATGTCTTATTCGAATTACAATATGGGTTGAAGCTGATCAAAAACTTTCCATCTGGGTGATGTCTAAAGCATGGTGAGTTTTATTAACGGTTCAGTTGGCTGTAACGGCACTATCAGTTGTTAAGGGTGGGTTTTTTGATGTTCGCGCACTTACTGTAAATTTCGTAATATTGTTTAAAGTTGGTTGGTTGATTTTTTTGTTTGTGGTTTAGTAGAGAATTGTGTGATTAGAAAGAATGGATCTCGTTTGATGTTTCGCGATATGGGCGATGGTATCGTTTGCGGAGTGTGAAAGTGGATTGAGTAGAAGAGTTGTTGTTTGTGGAATATTGCTCTATGCTCATACTATTCTTAAAATGTAGATTGGCGTAAACTACTCAGTCAAAATCATTTAAGGCATCCCACCAGTCACAATCGAATATTAAATCCAATTTTGGTAAAGACAGCCAGCGAGGTGGTGTTTTTAATTTTGGTTCAGAAAGAGCTAATATTTTAATGGTATTGGAAATTCAAGTTGATGTGTTAATTATGTGGTTAAACTTTTGAATTTAAAACTGTGGCAGAGGTCTTTAGTAATTTATATAAATTATGTTCGTAATAAGGTAGAGGGAATATTATAAATTTTTTTTAGGGGTTGAGAAAGTAATGGGGGGCGGGGGCAATTCAGCATTTAAGAGTTTGGTTAATAAAAATTGATTGTATGGATTAGAGATGGTAGGGAAGCAGGTTTCTGATTACGAAAAAATTTGACAGAAAAGTGAATTCTTTGTGCATGCGAGCAAATCTGAGTGTTAGAAGGAAAGATAAATGAAAGGCTCTGCTTATATAAGGGTTTTATTACTGCTCTTGAATGCAAAGGGGATATGGCTGAAAAAGTTTAAGCCTAGCAAATAAATGTTTTTTTGCGAAAATATGAAATAACTTTAAAATAATTATCAATTCTAGATGAAATATACTCAAAAATCAAATAAAAGGCTCCCAAATTTTGGTGTAAAATAAGTTATGTTGGGTAATTGTCTGTGTGAGATTAATATTGTCAATAGAAATGAGAGGAATTATGTTTTTGACTGTTAAAATAGTGAAGAAAACTATCATGCACATATGTCTGTGATAAATGAATGTTGTGTTTGAAGAAAGATTGGGGAATTTTTCAGCAGAATTGTGTATATGATTAGGTATGCTATGGCCGAGATTACGAACTTAATGGAGAGCGCAATATAAAGCTAAGATTAGTATTGTGCATACAATACAATTATTAAAATGAAATAGCATCTTTTTGGCGTAATTACAAGAACCAGTTTGTTATTCTATGTTAAAACAGTGTATAGTTGATGTATTTAAACGAAAAATGTTATTGAGTAGGATGTTAAATTTGGCATCGATTATGGGGATATTATGATGGTTAAGAGTGATTCGAATGTCAAAACTAAGTTCATTGAATATTTATGTAGATTAATAGTGTGATAGCCATGTGCCTATGTAAATGGTAAATTCGCTTAATATTGTATAATCATAAGTAAGTGGGCGAAAAGATTAGATATAGGGACTATAAGAATTTTTGTGCCAGTTATAATTGTAGAGTCGTAAGGCTGTTAGAAGTGTATGATCGAGCTACGTTGTTCTTGTGTTTAGTATCAGAGAGGAGACGATAGACATCAGGATGCCAGGGAACGACCATGGGACGCATAAAATGACATCTAAAACAGTGATTATGTTTATATTTTAGTGTCTTTAAGGAGTTTTCCTAAGTGTAGTTTTACTTTTTGTTATCTCCTAATGAGAGGGAAATGTGATTGGAGATTTTAGTTAGTAAATAGGGAGTTAAATTTTGACGCGATATGTTGAAAGAGCTGTCTTACATTGAGCGTACGTATAATCACGTTGTTTTATTTAATTATATTTGCGTGATCGTTCTTGTCTAGTTCTGCAAAATAATTGATAGAGATGTAGTCTTTTTAAGATAGCATTTCAGTGTAACAATCAGTACTTTGAATCAACATGAAAAAATTTTTGATTGATATTCTATAAAAGTTTATGGACAATTATTTAAATTTTAGGGTACATTTTTAAATCATAATATATAAGAGTGTTTCATGAGTGTTTATTGTTTATAGTTTAAATGAGTATAGAAATTTGTGTGATTGAATAGAATGGTCGTTAGCGATGTGAGCGTGTCAGGTATACGGAGTGTGAAGGGGAATTTGAGGTAAGAACTTGTCTCGTCATTGGAAGAGCCAAGTAAACCGGTTACTGTTTGGAAAAACTCCTTTAATAGGTAATAAAGATTGTACAAATCACACTTTTTAATGACATTGTGTGGAGGACACAGTGGGTACGTGTTCTTATGTATGAGGTGCTCGGAGACGCATACAGATAATCCAGGGGACGAACCATGGGCATAAATGGTCATTAAAGTGTGCATTTGTTAATTTATTTAGCTTTAGGAGTTTTCTCTAAGGTAGACGGTTACTTTGTTCAAATGAGGGACAAGTTCTAACTCATTCTCCTTCACACTCCGCTATACGTGAAAACGCTCACACGCACGACCATTCTTTCAAGTCTCTTCGTTACCATAAAGTAGAATCATGAACCTTTTATAATTTTAGATTTAAATGTATTACCTAAAATTAAACAGATTGGTCCATAAACACTTTTTATAATTCCACCCAAGAAATTCTTTTTTCCATTTTGATTCAAAGTCGATTTGCTTAACATTGAAATTCTTAAAGAGATAACATCTATCATTATTTGCAGACAAGACAAAGTCAGAGGAGTAGTCATTAATGACACATTACGTCGTCAAGATTTAAAAAATCGACATTGCGCTTTCCGAGAGATCGCGGTCAAATTTACCTCCTATTAACTAAAAAACTCCAATTAACTTGTGTACTCTATGGAAGAATAAACCGTTACCTTAGAAAAATCCTAAAAGCACTAAAATTAACAAATCCACTTTTAATGACATTTATGCCCATGGTTCGTCCCCTGGCATTCTGTATGGTCTCCCGAAAATACATAAGAACAAGGTCGATCAAACCATTCTAACAGCCTTTACGACTCACAATTATAAACTGGCAAAATTCTTACCTCTATAACTGGCTTTTTCACGACTAATGATATATCTATAACAGAATCTACATTCAATACTGGCTATCAACTATAATCTACATATTATTTCATGACTAGTATTTGATAACATCGAATACTTTACATCTATTCCGCATTAATATGCATTACATCCATAGATAACAATTGAAATAAAAATTACACAATTTAATGGTTTTAACAAGACAGAATTTAAACATCTTTTGCAACTCGAGCCCAAGACGCACTATTCTTTTTAATGTTGTAAGTGGCACAAGACACTGAATTCTTACTATGGGTCCATTAGTATAATCCGGCACTGCAATACTAATAAACCACGAATAATCTTGGCTTGAAAAATTCACTCTTTCTTCAACCAACCAACTGGTTGACTCCCAGCCCTCACCGCTATACAGACAAACACATAATTCCTCTATTTCTTTGACTATGAGTACTCACATAGTTACCCCATAAAATATTATGATACAAATAATAACATATTACCATGAGGATGAGATCGGAGAGTCTCACCTTGCATGTTTTGGATTTATCATCAGAAAATCTTCGATCGCAGATTCTTCACTTCATGTGTGCAGAAAAAGACTTTCAGGGCTAGGCTTATTATTTTCAAGCTCACATATCCCTTGCATTCAATGTTAACAGTTATTAACCTTTTAATACAGAGCCTTTCATTATCTCTCTTTTATAGTTTGCTGCACCAAGAAATCACTTTTTCTGTCAGAATTTTCGTGTATTCAAAACCTTCCTCCATCTCTCATACACATATTTTATTTAACCAAACTCTATAAATGCTGATTGGCTCCCCACCATTTAATAAGATTACTTATCTCTGCACCCTAAACTAAAATTATTATAATTCCCTACTTATTCCGTAAAATATTTAATATTATTATTTATCATAAATTAATAACAGTTTTAATATTAAAAGTTTCCCACAATTAAACATAAATTTGTTGAGATCATATTCCTCCTTTAAAAATTGTCTCTTCTTTTCTGTACCATAAGAGAAAAGAACAACCGCTCTGCTGCTCGCCTGCGCTTTCTGTTATTTACGAATTCAATTGTAACGGCTTGTGATGCGTTAACCATACTCAGGCCCGATGTTGTGGTAGTAGTTTACTGTCCACTATTGTTATGAATTAGGATGAGCTAGAGGGATTTTCCAGAATCACGATCCTAACCTTCTAACTCAATCTTTCGACACTCCGCTATAAGTGACCACCCACACACGCACGTACAATTCTTTCAAATCAAACACAAATATTTCGCGCATACTACGAACAAGCAAAAGAAATAAGCAATATAGCTTAAATTATATTTTACGTAATTTACATATTGCGATAGTCAAACACCCTTACCAGATAGTGGCGATCACACGATTTAAAGTACTACTTGCTCTTTATACCTCGCCATGATGGGAAGTTTTGGTCATTCCTTCACCGTATTGTTTTGTGTGATGTAAATGATTGGATAGGTGATATCTTACTTTTTCTAATTTCACGTGTATTGTTTTTTTATTGAGTGTTTTAATTAGATATGACAGGTTTTAGAAAGCTATATCCCTCATATAATACTATATTGAGCACACAACGTTTTTTCATTACATGTCATTTATTTTGTTATATATTTTAATATTTTATTGTCTAAATTTTCTGAGTTTTCAAGTTCTGTTAACCACTTTTCCGTTAGTTTTTTATGACATTTTTTGTAGTCAGATAATCTAAACAAGAACTTTTTATGAATAATTTCTTAGTTTGATGTTGTTAGATTATCTCATATTATTTATCTTATGTATTCTATATTATTCTATTTATATATATTTATATATTGCCTATTTATTATATCAAGTCGAGTTCCGAAACGTCGTTTTTTCTTGTCATTAAAGATTTCTCTCATGATCGTTGTCCTAAGCCTGGTGATTGATTTTTTGTTCTTATATAAACTATGGATTCTCTCTCACCATAGAGTGGAATCATAAGATATATCGAGAGGAGTAGACCTAGCGCACACTGCTTAAATCTAGCATATTGAGGGACTAACGTTACAAAAAGACAGAAGTCGCAAACTGGACTCTCGAATCTCCCTTCAAGATATCACAAAATTATATTGTACCCTTGACATTCAACTAAAGATTTAAACTATTACTAGGCGTGAATTTTTATAAGCAGTAGACTTGTACGCCGTGGTTATTTACATTTAAGTTATTGAGACTAGGAATAGCTTATTAAGTTATAGAGAATGTAAAACAGATAGATGAACGTTACCATGTTTTGTTATGTAATTTACAAAATAATATTATTCAATTAATAATTTTTTTTTGTTACTAATAAGTTATCAACGCTTGTTTCAAGGCGGATAGAGGTTTGCAAATTCATACATACAAACTAAACTAAGATCGGCTCAATTTACATTTTCGACGGTCCTTCCAGATGCTGATAAATCATATTTTAACTTTCAGATAAATTACATCATCGTCAATGACAAATGAGATACTAGAGGCTAGGCTTAAATTTAACTCTTCCCCGATTTAATTATTATACTATCATTAGTTTATTTTGGAGCTTTATGTAGATATATTAGTTAGAACAGCTTAATTTGTCAATCAGTAAATTAGATTTTGAAAATGTCTCACCTAATAAATTAAATCAGATTTGTCATAAAACTTTATAATTCAACCAAGAAAAAATTTTTTCATTTTTGATTTCTCAAAGTCTGATTTGTTGTTACATTGAAATTCTTATAAGTAGATACATCTATTCTTATTTTGAGACAGACAAAGGTCAGTGGAGTAGTATTAATGACAGACGCAGATTACGTCGCCAATTTAAAAAAACTCTTTCGACACATAAAAATTTAACCCTTACTTCATACAAAACGCCAATTAATATGACTCTATTGACGGAAAAGTAATCGTTCCTTAGAAACTCCAGGCGCTATATTAATTAAAGGATCATTGAATGAACATATATGGTGTCTCATCGTTCTGTCCACATTACTAGTATGTCTTCCGAAAATACATAGTAAAATGAACGATTAGTACATTTTTCTTAACAGCTTTACGACTCACAATTATAAACTGGCAAAATTCTTAGTCCCTCTCCTTTTGATGATGATAATGATTAATAACAATAAAGATATCCTTTACCATTTCAGAAACTGGCTATCCATATTATCTACATAATTATTTTCATGACTAGTTCTTGACAAGGTATAGCTAGAGTCTCGATAGACGATATCATGCCTTCAAATGTGGTGGTCATACTAATAGAACTTTTTTTCGTTTATAGAGTAATAATTTTTTTCGTTTTTAACAAGACTAGTATATTTAAAACACTCTTTGCAAACTCACGCCAGCCACAAGAAACATCATTTCTTTTTTTCTCAAATGTATTGGTTATGCTACAACTAATTCTCTAGTATGGCTCTCACTTTAATTTCAATTCCTGGCACAAATTGCATACCTAATACACGAAACATCTTTGGTGCTGAAAATCTGTTCTCGACTTCTTCAACCAACATTCTATAAAAGATTCTGGATGAATAAACTTTCCTTGCGATATTTTAACAGACAAAAAACAAAATCTCCTCATTTACTTTGACTCTCTATGGTGAACTCACACAGTTACCAACATAACTTTTTATCCTGAGGATGAGTCCGGAGAGCTGCCCTTCTCAATTTATTGGCATTATATTCATACAGAAAAACTTCATTAGATTTCTCCCTTATCGATTTTCAGAAAATAAGACTGTTACAGGTCTAAGCTTAAATTTTTTTCAAGCATATCCCCATTGCATATCCAATGTAACAGTAATTTAAAAACTATTTTAACAGAGCTTTTCATTTATCTTCTCTTATAGTTATTCTTCACGCAAACGAATACTACCTTTTACAGTCAAAATTTTTCGAGTCATAACATTCTTCCTCACTTCTACTCCATACTACTAAAGTTGTCATTAAAAACTCTCTCTAATACTGAATGATCGATGTCGCCCCCTCCCCAATAACTTTCTCACAACCCTACAATAAATACTAATATAATTCCTACCTTATTTACGAACATTATTTAGCATTACAATTTACGTTAGAAGGACTGCCCACCGTTTTATAGATAAATAAGTTTCCACAACTTACTCATCAACTTTGATTTCAATTCTCCTTTAAAATTTCTTCTTTTGTAACACATTAAAGAAAATGAAGTTATTAAATATTTTCTTCGTCTTGTTATTTACAAATTAATTGTAACTGATTTGTGAGTGTCGTTATAAATGTTTGTAGTGAGTCTACGCAACTCATCTCGCCTCGAATAGAATGAGCATAGGGGATTTCCACTATCGAACGCAACTCTACTCAAGTCCTTCAACAACTCCGTATACACGTGAACCACGCTCACACGACGACTATCTTTCACTCATATGAAATATCTAGAGTATTATACAAAACTAAAAAAATACCTACCACTATCATATTTTACAAGCTAGATATTAGCCGACATCAAACACAACTCTTAAACTTTTGTTCTAATTTATAACTCTTGTTTTTTAAATAGATGCAATCAACTCGTATTTGTTTTTTTTACACGTGAGTGATAACTGCATTCTATTGGTAACTGAGTAAGGTTTCCATCACGTGTTTTGTGTTTTCCTTTCATTGGACGTGTTAATTGTTATGCAGGTTTTTAATAAAGTATCCCTCATATATATATAAATACGTTCATATATGTTATTTTATTTTGTTATTATTTTTTTATAATTTTCTATGTAATTTCGAGTCCAGTTTATACACTTTTGTTTTGTGACTTTATTGTAAGCTAATTTAAAACAAGTTTTGCTATGCTAAGAATTTCTTAGTTTATATTTGTTAGACTATTATGTGAGTCTACTTACTTGTTCATGTTATATAATTTATTATTTATAGCTGATGATGCGCTTAGCAAGTGAGTTCGAAACGTGTTTTTTTTTGGTAATTAAGTTTAGGTCTGTAAGCTGCCTAAAGCTGGTGTCTCTATTTCTATGTCACTTTAAAATATACATATAATAAATGAAGTAGTTAATAAAGTTCAATGATACAAGATACTAGAGTCCTATAAAATCAGTGTTACATCAATATATAATACTAGTATAATATATATATACTTATCCATATTCGTGTATTAATATATATATATCATATATATGCTGTTTATTGTATTCTATGTATAGCAAATGAGATATGGAAGCATGGGTGAATTTATTGAAGGCTAGGGAGTGAACTGTTCGGAATATATGAGGTGAGAGAAAGGACAGAAGGTGAAAGACCCGATTCACTAGCAACCAACTCGCTAATTGTAAAATCTAACACCTGTAATATATCACTGCATTTAGCCACTGAATTATTCAATTAAATACGTGAACGTCTCGATTATATTGTAAAGTGTCTTATTTACATTGAAACATTTATACTTCATGATTATATTCAATGTTTCATTTTTCTTCTTGTATTGAATTGAGTTTTGCTATATACCTCGAGCATATTTCCATGGTCGCTGAATATACTGTTTGTAAGTCCCATGTTTAGTTCTGTATTTCTTTTTTAATTTCAAATTATCTCTTTTTTTTAATAATGTTTTGAAGCTTGTCATTCTAATTTCAATGGTTTATTGAGGACATATCATTGATTACAATGTTTAAATTTATATAAGGTTGTAATTTGAAATCGGTTTTTCATGATTATGATATTTTTTATCTACCTTTCATATTTTGGTTAGGGTTCTACTAGTTTTAATATTATTATTTTTAACTATGACATGGTTTTTAATTATTATAACGGGAAGCTACTTAGTTTCTTCATGTTTATTAATGTTCAATCAATAAAATTTTCTCACTTTTAACTCAAAAAAGTATATTATTTTTAATTAATTTTATTTATTACGATCTTGCATATCATGAAGATTTATTATTTGTTTAACCTATAATTATGTAGATGCATTATCATGTAGTTCTCCTAAAAGATTTGCTCTCTTAATTTATTTTTACAATCAAATGCTGTTGCGTTATTTGGTTATGACTTGTATTTAATTTCAAAAATTGATTATCATGCGCTTTCAGCAACACACATATTTATTTCATTGTTTGATCGTTTATTTATACATTGATTGTATCCTATATGATGCATATTTTAATCATCCAAATAATTGAAGTTAAGATATTATCCATGTGATGATTTAATCCGTTCTGTTACAAATTTTTAATCGATGTTGTGACACGCGGTTATTCTATTCTTTCTCTTTATTCAGTTAAAAAATTTATCAGTAGTGAATAAATCCGTTCTTTTCAAATTTTTTCTAAATCATCTCGCTCACTCTTGCTCTAGGTATTTTTCTCTTTATATCGGCAGTTGAAAATTATCATGTTATATTAACGCGTATCTTTTTCAAATTATTTAATTCATCGATCTACTCTAGCTCTTTCTGCTATAGATTTCAGTATAAAAAAAGTATAGCGCATCGTGATTGAAATCCGCTTCTTTTCGAAATTTGTAGATCATTTTTCAAGTACTCTTAATCTTGATTCTCTTAAAACTTTGGACGTTTTTCTCTGAAGCAGATAGAAATGAATAATACGCTTTGAAGGGCTTTATTATCTGTGAAATTGGGAAATTTTCAAATGAAATCTACGAGCTTATATAATAGATATTATAAAACATTCATTCATTTTAAATAATTATCTGATTAAAAAATTTAAATTTTATATATATTGTATAATAAAAAAAAAAAAATTAATCATTTTTCGTTCTATATTAAATAATAGGTTAAAATTGCTTAATAGTTATTCTATATTAAGGCTTAGGTTATGTAGGTTAGGCTAGGTTAGGTTTAGGTTGGTTAGGTAGGTTAGGTTATCATTACAAAAGTCTTGAAGCACCTTTTAACGGTATATTTTCTATTGCATTCAAAAACTGAACAGCTCATTAATAAACATATATAATAGAATCCAATGACCTCACTGGGAAAAATTTGCCTATCATCAGACGCTTTGACTGAACATAGTGTAGGGTACCTCAGATATATAATAACCAAGATTGAAAGTAAAATAATCATTACTTTTTATTATGTAGTTATAGGGTTAATTGAAAAGTTTTTCTGTCGTTAGTAACTAATATGAAATTACTCGTCGATGCAGTTTTGGGGTAAGAGTGAATTAATAAGTAGTTAAAGTGATCAGCTAAGTTTTCATAAAGCGGAGCTTATATAACAATTGAATACGATTTTGTTCAAGATATTCCTTTGCTCAGAGGAAAAGTTTATATAACATACTGTACCTTAAAGGGTACGTTTTGCTACAGTATACGAATTTTATTCATTTAGAATTTTTTTTTTTAATTTGAAGTTAAACTATTATGACAGAGCTATCATTCTTCTACCTATTCCTATGTTTGTCAAATCTATAACTGTAACAATCCGCATATAAAGAGATTATTTTAACATATGGAAAATAAATATAAATTACAAGAGAAGTGAGAATGCAACGGAAAAAAGAAGATATCACAATGTAACCCAACATAACCTTATTTAAAGTTCCTTACTCATTTATTAAAATTAACAACTAATTTTCTCAGTTTATATTATTTGTCAGTCTCTGGATTGATGGTTAGCTTTGTGACAGGTGAAATACTGATGATAAATGCATTGAAAAAAAGGGTGATTTCAGATGAAGTTCAGCACAACCTTTATTTTGACTATATTGAACATGTTATTTGTTTTTCAATATCAGCTGCTAATTAAATTAACTTTTTCAAAATGGCGCCGTCACAAATTGTAAATTAAATCTTGAATGGTTTACGTATTTCATCATAACTCTCAATTCAAATTCTCCATTAAGCATCATTTTACAACAAATTGTGAGTAATATTGATTATATATATTATCAACAATGATTGCCTAGTATATTTGAAAACAACAAACATACACTGCAAAAAGTGATTTTACAAACACTGTAAAGAATCCTCAGCATTCAACCCAACCCGCCAGATAGAATCGCATAATTGGCAATTTGAAGGATTTATTATACAAGAAAACCTTTCAATAATGAGGAGGAAGATTAAATATGAAATCATGTATCACAAAGTCTTCCTGTAAGGTTCAAAGTATTCTAAAACCTAAGTTTTTTTTGGTAAAAATATTTCTTTTTTTGTTTTTTTTTATTTTTTTTTATTTTTTTTTTTAAATATTTCTCTCCTTTCGTGATTGAAAAATTATTATCCTAAAAGCTTAAAAATTACATTGAAATGACTTTATGATCTATTGGGCAAGGCCGGAAAATTTCACGACAAATCAGGAATGACATGTAATTTACATTGCAATTATATAGGGATATTAACCATATTTTTTCTTCATTGATTATACTGCTTCGTCCTAACTCGTAGCTCTCAGAAAAGATTCTCGTAGCTTATAAATATACTAGTGGTGTGGTGTGGTGTGTGTGTGGTGTGTGTAGTGTGTGTAGGTGTGTGTGTTGTGTGTGTGTGTGTGTGTGTGTGTGTGTGTGTGTGTGTGTGTGTGTGTGTAGGTGTGTGTGTGCAGAAGTGTGTGTGTATGATTGAATTTAATGATAAACTGAAATGGAATATTTTTTAAATAAAAGTAAATTATATATATATATATATATATTAGTATATATATATATATATATATTATATATATATATATATATATATATATATATATAGTATATATATATATATAATATTATATATCATATATATACATTTAACAAAATATTTAATGTGTACATAGTTTATACTATTTTAAGTCTTTCAAATATATATATATATATTATATAATTAGTACTATAGTATATATATATATATAAGTATAATTATATATATTATATATATTATATATATATAAATATCTATATATATATATATATAGCAGTTATATATGCCTATTAATCTTTGTTTCTGAGAAATTTTTAACGGTTTGGAATATGAAAATAATTTTATATACATACATATATATATATATATACTATATATTAGTATATATATATATATATATATATATATATATATATACTATATATATATATTATATATATATATATATAATATATATATATATATATATATATAGTATATATATATATATATATAAATATATATATATATATATATATATATATATATATATAAGTATATATATATATATATATATATAATATATATATATATATAAAATAATATTTAAAAATTTTTTAATTAAATTAAATAATAAAAGTTAAAATTGATTTTTAATTAAAAATGTCATATAGTTCAAAACCCCCAAACAAAAGTTGGGGAAAAATAAGAACTTAGAGATTCATTTTAATGTAGACTTTTGTAATCAATAAACAAACATCTCTAATATGCATAAAGAAATAGGATGTAGAATTGTCAACTAATTTGCTTTAGCAAAGAAGAGCCTGATTCAAATTAAAATTCAAGCACTTAAATATAATCTTAAAATAAACAAGATATACCGCGAAGAGTTAAAAACATGAAATGAGTTTGTAAGAAGCATTAGAGATTGATTAAATGATAATTAAAAGTGAAAAGGCATAAACTAATGAGATAAATGAGTAGATTTATAGAAATGAGGAATATATTTTAATATATATATACTATATATATATATATATATTAATATGATATATATATATTATATTATATGATATATATATATATATATATTTATTATAGTATATAATTAATATAATATATTACGGTATATATATTATATATTATTATATTATATATAGTATAATATATATATATATATAGTAATAGTAGGTATATTATTATATATAGTATACTATATATATATATAGTAGGATATTAGAAAAATAAGAAGAGTAAGAATTAATATATATAGTATAAAGTGATAGTAATATATTTCTATATAGAATATATAGAATATACTATAGTATATATTATAGATATATATATGTAGTAACTTAGTAATCATATATTATATATACGAATTAGTTTAACTAGTAGACTGAGTATATACATAAGTGATATATATAATCTTGGCACTATATAGTACATATAATAGTATATATAGATATATATAGCTATATAGTATATGATATATATGATATATATGATATATAATATCATCTGATATATAATAGTACAGTTTGAATTATAGATTATTGGTGACGGACCTGGAGGTGAAGACAGAAAATTTGCAAATTTTTGTTATCATCTTGGAAGGAATTTGATAATTGCAAGAATTAGTAGTATATACCTATGTTTATGTGAAATTGAAAAAGAAGTCTGCGCGCCACTGAGGACTCAACTAGATTGATTTGGCAAGCATTGTTGAACAATAAAGACCGTCGATTAGTATTTAAAAACTATGCAAGAAGGAGCAAGCAAACGGGAATACCTTCTTTGATCTTAAAATAGCTAGCGATTATATTCTTATTGATAAAAGAAGTAAGAAACCTACATTGTATAAAAGATTTTCATTTGGTATTTCTAATTTGGAAGGACAGATAATTGGAAAGAAGTCTATTGTATGAGAGTCAAAAATAAACAAGGCATTTAGGAACATCATAAGCTTTAGAGTGGTTGATATTTGTATAATGAATGAATAAGAATGAATGAGAATGAATAAGAATGAAGATTTAAACAAAAACTTTCAACCATGTCAATTAGCATTTAAGTTGT
>JABUQX010098979.1:25000-30000 GCA_015478945.1 Trachelipus rathkii
TATATATATATATATATATATATATATAATATAATATTATATATATATATATATATTATATATATAATATTTAAGCGATTCCTACACTTGTGTTGGCTCGTGCTGAGGCACGAGTTAAATATAAATAAAAACTAATCGCTTTTTTAACATATTTTAAATGTTTAAGATAATATTTTTATTTTTTTTTTTTTTTTTTTTTTCGAAAATTACTCAAAATAGAGGAAAATAATAAATTAAGATTATAGCAAACTCCAAACAAAAAAATGTAAGAATATTTTTCATTAAATAACGCTTTTAATCTATTAAAAATGGTGACAGTTCGTGCTCAAATCGAATAGGCGGAGAATGGGTGTCTATGAAGTTTTAAGTATAAATTATTTATAAATTAACTATTAATAATAATATGTTAAACACTTACATAATAAATTAATAATTTTATAACAAGGAAATTTAATAAAATAATAAAAATAAAGAAATTACTGAAATGATTTAGATAACGGAAGATAAGAAAAAATTTGAAATATAATAGTTCATCATGGAATCAACTCTTTAAATTATATATAATATATATATATATATATATATATTATATATATATATATATATAGTATATATATCTAATATAATATATATATATTATAATATATATATATATATATATAATATATATATATATATAGAGAGACGAGAGAGAAGAGAGAGAGAGAGAGCTGGTAGAATGAGTTTCTGGACTGACCATTTGATAGAATAAAGAGACACATTTGTACATATATTATTATGTCTACATATAATATATAATTATATATATATATATATATATATATATAGTATATAATATATATATAATATATAATATATATACTCCCGAAATATTTTATATCATAAAAAAATTTAAGTATGTTATGTCGTTAATAATAAAAGGTCCAGAGGTTAAATTATTTTGTGTAATTCGTCGCTGTCAGGAACAAATCTCGTTAAGTCCATTAGTTAAAACTTTTTACAGGAGAAAGAGAAAACGTCATAATTTTACCTATATATATAATATATATATATATAATATATAATCATATATAATATATATATTATAGTATATATTATATATATAATATATATATATATATATATATATATATATATATTTATTATAATATATATATACTATATAGATATATATATTATATAATATAATATATAATATTAATATTTAATATATTTTTACCTAATATATATATATATGTTATATTAGACAGAGAGAGATGACTCTCTCTCTCTCTCTCTCTCTCTCTCTCTCTCTCTCTCTCTCTCTCATCTCTCTCTCTCTCTCTCTCCTCTCTGTTCTCGTCTTTTTCTCTCTGTCTCTCTCTCCCTCTCTCTCTCAGCAATTACTTCTATTCTAATGACGACTTTACTCGATGAGTCACTCGGCTCATGATTTTACATGTATTTTTTTTGTCTCCTTATTCTCTTCTATTTCCTACTGCGGAATTTGTTCTTTTTAATATTCGTGACGTATATAATTTAAAAAATAGATTTATATACATATCTCCACGTGTTTTTTTTAAATCCTTCTTCTTAAAAAAATTCTATTTGAAGTACATGTTTTTGCAACTCATGGACACTCGATACAGCTGGGGACGCACGGGAAATTCCATACAGGTCGTCAAGAATAGAATCGGAAAGTTGAAAACGAGAGGCAACTCTAGGTGCAAAAGAGGGAGTAGGTTTGAAATGAGTGAAAGAATGGAGAGTTGAGCCATAGGAATAAAAGTGAACAGAGTTAGAATTACAGCTAAGACATCGTTGAAGAAAAGTAGAAAATAAAAGATAGAGGTAACAAAATATTGAAGAACACAAACAAAAAAACCAACTAACAGGAAATGGGGAAGAGGACGCTCCATCAACGAATGCTGATATGGAACGATCAGAGGGAAAACTTGACAAGAGTAAACTAAGAGACGGATGTGACCCAAAGGAAGGGAGCTAAGAGAGCTGTGATGCGTGCTATATTCGGTCAAAAGGTTTGGATATGTCAAGCGCCCCAATTCAAGACTCCCCATTGTCCCTAAGAGCAAAAGACCATAAATCAGCTAGATTAAGAAAATATATCCCCAGTTGACCTCGTGCGTTGAAAGCCATACTGATGACCTAAAAGAATTGAATGAGACTCCAGATGATACAGGAAATGAGAGTTAAGAAGAGTTACAAAGGTTTTAGATACAATACAAGTGAAAGTTATAGGGATATAGTTTGAAAGATCAGAGTTGCTACATTATTTTCGGAATTAGCTGGACATATGCGCGCTTCCAGCACTGAAGAAAAATATTAGTATTAAGACATGAGAGTAGATTGAACGAGGACAGGAGTCAGCTCAGAAGCACACTCCCTCAAAACACGGGGAGGGATACCATCCGAGCCACTAGCCCTCCTGGCTTTCATAGATCTCAGGATCTCATGCACCCGATCACGTGTAATTAGAGGTAAATACATGGGAAACCTGAGGGGAGAAGGAGTAGGAGGAGGAATGCCAAAATCGTCGAGGGTAGAATTAGATGAAAAATTTAGGCCGAAGAGATTGGCCGTTTCATAAGGAGAGTTTGCTACATATCCGCCAGAGAGAATAAGAGGAGGAAAGTCAGATTTACAAATGTTTATAAAGATGTTTTTCGTAAGAGGATAGAAATTTTTATCAGTAAATCCAAGTAGGTTGGTGCACTTTCCTTTAGAGAAAGTGAGCTTACCCTGTCGAATAGTAGTATCTCTGCAGGGATTCCAAGCAGATTGAAAATTAGTAAGAGTGATAGGAGAACGAGAGTTTTTCCATGCCCTATGAGCAATGTCTCTTACCTGAATGGCGCTAGAACAAGCTCCATCAAATCATGGATTTTGTTGAGAAAGCGATTTAATTGAAGATGGAATAAACCTGCTTATCCCATTGGTGATTGCGGCCCCAAAATTTTCAAAAATAGTTAGCAATAAAACGACCCAATGCCCCTCCCCCAACTAGCCCGACAAAAGTTCCAGAAAGTTAGTCTAGAGCATGGTGGAGCTGCTGGAAAAAAAGTATTAAAATTAAGAGCTACAAGATTGTGATCTGAGTTACGAATAGGAAGGAAAATGGTGTTTTTGTAACGAGAAGGAGTAGTGGAAAAAATAAGTCAAGCGTGTTCAAGAATTGGTTAGGTCGATCTGGGATATATATTGGTTCCTTAATTAACTGTTCCAGATCGTTGAGAACACTGAATGTTTGGCCTCCTCCACGCCTGCATCAGTGTGAGAGGAACCCAACCACTCAGTGTGGTATACTTTAAAATCCTCCAAATAGAGGACTTCGGCATTAGGATGGGAGGAAATAACAGTCTCATGAGAAGTAGTGAAAATAGGACGTGAAGCTCTGTTTCGTTAGAGGAGCAGTAGCAGAAATACAAGATAATGATAGTAGTAGTAGGGAGAAAGATTTTAAGACATAGAACATCGAAGATAGGAGATTCAACGTTCTAGAAAGGTTTTGCGATAGTGTTAATGTTAATGTAGGCACAGACTCCAACATTCAGTCGGAAATATAATATAATAATATATATATATATTTATAATATATAATATATAATATATATATACATATATATATATATATATTATATATAATATATATATATAATTATATAATATATAATATTATATATATTATATTTATAATATATATATATACCGAGGGTCGAGGTGCTTTATATATATATATATAATTTATATTTGATGCTAATATTAAAATATTAAAATTCTATATATGGTATTTGATGTTCAAAAGAATATATATATATATATATATAATTATATATATATATATATTATATATATATGATATTATATATAATATATATAATATATATAATATATATAATATATATATATATATATTATATATATATATTATATATATATATATATTATATATATATATCTAATATATTTATATTTACGATTCGGGGATTTTCAACAAAGCAAGAATTTTATAGCTTTAAGATTAAATTTTCATTTGAAATCTCGGCATGGGAGAGCTATCTAACTTTGGACCCTTATTCTTTTGATAGATTTGGAATATAAAAAATGTAAAATATAATACAAAGAAGAAATTTAAAAATATTAAATTGTAGCAGGTGAAGCTGCGTTTCTCGAAGCAGTCGAGTCCAATAAAGAAAATATAAAAATTCTCTTCCTGCTGCTGCAAGGGTGAAATTCCCTCTTTCTACCATATTGTTCTTTTTGTGAATGGTGGTGATGGTTGTAAATAATTATCACCACCAACACCACCTTGCAAGCCATGCAGGAAAAATAAATATTAATAATATATATATATATTATAATATATATATATATATATAATATATATATATATATATATATATATTATATATATATATATATATAATATAGGGAAAGTCCCAGTTTCTGTCGGAGAAAAATAAACAGTAAAAATTCTGCGGAATCAAACTCCGCGCTTTTTTTGGCGGTGCCTCCTATAAACATATATTTTCAGTAAGGGGCTCGAGCCGATGGGGGACAAAGGGGGGACGAAATCTATGCGGTCTATTCTAGGGTGTTCGTTAGTTTTATATCAATATAGCTATATATATATAATATATAATATATATATATATATATCTATATATATATATATATATATATATATATATATATATATATATATATATATATATATATATATATATATATATATATATATATATATATATATCAAAACCTCGATAGGTACAAGAAAACTAAAAACATTTGTGGAATCAGCTTAAAAAATGTCTAAAAAAAGGAAATTTTTATTTATACAATAAATATTAAATCAGCGTATGAATTTTTTTTAGGGGGCCTCGAGCCGACGGTGGGACGAGGGGGACACCGTCGTCCCCCCCAGGAGGCCGAGAAGACGCCCGACTCTTTGATCTTTGGCGGTTTACCCTAGGGTATCTTTTAGTTAAAAAAAAAATCTTTTT
>JABUQX010098980.1:0-18923 GCA_015478945.1 Trachelipus rathkii
TGTGTGTGTTCTGTGTTGTTGTGTGATGGTGATGTGTATGGCGTGTGTATGTTTGTGTGTTGTATGTGTGTGTCATGTGTGTGTGATTGTGTGCTGTGTGTGTGTGTTGTGTGGTGTGTGTGTGTGTGATGTGTCTGATGTGTTTGTGTGTGTGTTGTGTGTTTCTTGGTGTGAGATGTGTGTGTGTTGTGGTGTGTGTGTGTTGGGTCGTTGTGTGTGTGTGTGTGTGTTAGTGTGTAGGTGATGTGTGTGTGTGTTGTGTTGTTTGGTGTGTGTGTGTGTGATGAAATGATTTGTTTCTTGAGATATTCAGAGACACTGAAATATCAAAAAGGAGCTCGAAGTCGGAACTATCTGCATGCTCCTAAATTTAAGACACATAAGCTATAGTATTAATGTCAAATAAAATAAATCATAAACAGCGAATTTTTCAACTGTGTCCGGCTAATTAAAGAGTTGTTTTCATCTCTTGTATTTCTCTTCAAGATATTCATTTGAACTAAGTAATATAACCAATAGAGTTTTCTTTACATAAATCTGCTCAACGAGATCCCTGCAGCCCACCTCCCCACATTATGCATGACTGTTATATAGATTGTCATTTAACATGATTCCCTCCGCGCTTCGCCCAACCGCGCTTTCCCACTCCCGCTCCGCCCTCACGGCACCGCCCGTAAATTGTTTAAGTGATAGGTAAAGATACTCATTTCACTCTGTTACTAAAGCAGTAAACCTTTTCCATACACTTTCCTAAAATAAGTACCCAGTCAAATTTTAGCTATAGTTGAAGGCCTGTTATTTTGAATGATTATATTATATTTTAGGTAATAGGTGAGCATTTACGTTACTTCTTAAAAAAAGGGGTAGTCTAGTGGGACTAATAAAATCATCTTAGTTGTCGCCCACCTCACCACTAAGCACGCTACGACCACCCACCGCCCGCCACCACCCTATACCACTTTCTCTATAACCGCACGTACCCCGCACCTCCCTCGCTCAAGCTCAAAGTACACAACTCACTCGGGCACAACCGTCTCGACGCACCTCACCGAGACGCCCTCGCCACTCTCAACTGTCCGATCAACTACACAGCCCCCTCCCACTCACCAAGGATCAGTGTGCCTCCATGAGCTCAATTTCTCACCTACAAGATGCCACTGCACGCTAACGGTGCAGCTCTCGTCATGCCATCCACCGCAGGTCACCGATCGTCTGAAGGATACCGCCCACGCGGCACCTCGACCACCCACCCGTGGTCTCCTTATAAAAAACACCTTTCCCACACTGCAAGTAAAATCATGTTTGTGCGATTCAATAGTTCAATAACAGTAATGTAGAAAAAGTAAGTACTACTCCAAAAATTTCTGTAAGTCCATCGACTCCAATAATATCTCCAACTCCCAAAACATTTCTTAAACTCACACATGTCCATGTTAAACTTTATAAACTATATTCACTTCTACACTAAAACCCAAGACCAGCCGCCTAATCTCATGGCCTTCAAGTTTCTAAATATATTGATTTTTTTTAATTGACTTGAATTATATCTCTCCGTAAATTCCAAGAATCTAAGTTTACAAAGTTACCCATAATTCTACTACGATCAATTTTTTAACTATCACCTTGGTGAAATCATAAAAAAATTAAATGTTGAAATCGTATATTGAAAGGGGGCTTCATAGAACATACCAAACGTGTAGTCTAAATTTCGAAACTTATATCTCTTATATGACAGCATACGTTATGTACATACAATTCAAAATTTAATACAAAACCTTAATATAACTGGAATGCATTACGGTCACTTATTATATTAAAATTAGTATATTGTATTACCTATTTAATGTAATGTGTGTTTATCACAATAATATTTTATTTATCATATGACGTAGTTCCTTATGAACATGGTCTTGGTAAAGTGCTAGAATGCGATTAATTAGCCCTTGGTACACCAACTAATGAAAACAACAATGCTTAGTCATATATTACTCAGCACTGTAATTACCCAATAAGACACTACGCTAAATGTCACACTTCTCTATTCTCCCCATAAGACTTGCTATTAGATAATACCCCTCTGTAGATATCTTCTTGTGAGCGCTATACAGAATAAACAATGCTCATTCTCCCTAACTCCTTCAGCCTCTGCTCATATGAGTATCATTTACCAATTGTTCTGCAAACCCTAAATCAACATCATAACTTAGTTGCACAAAAACTACGTTGCACTTCCACCCTCCATACTCCTAGCATCACTCCTCACAGTCTTTCTTTAAGATAAGGGGGTCGTCCGAAAATTGCGTCAGCATTATGATATAAATTACTGGCCTAAACATAGCCTATTATATCATATTAGTGTTAGCTTCTTTAGCTTCTTCAAAAACAACTCTAGAGCGAACTCTCATACTTTATTCCTCCAGCCTCAGCATCCATTACCTTGAGTTCTCTAATCCTCTCCCGACCGCTCATCCTCCACGTCCACCCCCTCCTAACACGAGTAAGGTACTCTGCCACCATCCAACTCTGCACCCCCACCCCAGCCCCCTGCTTATTTAACAGATATTCTACATACTCAACATAAAGTTTCTTTAGTTCACTGCTTAAGGTATACCAATATAATGGATATTATGTATAATATATATATATATATATATATATAATATATATATATATATCATTATTATTTTATTAATAATATATCACACTATTATATTATATATATTATAACCAATATATACATTGACTCACCTAAATAATCAGAACTCAGACCATAATCCCATATCTCTATATCGTAGTTTAAAATACTTTTAATTTGAGTATTACTACTATGGATGATTAATAGTAACCTTTATTAATAAATAACCAAACTATTTTATTTTATAATTATTATAAATTTTCCTAAATATTTTATATATATATTGTGTAATTTGCCCAAGTGATTTGCAGATAATTTAGAAGTTTAATCAAGTAGGTCAGGTATTGGTAAATGTTATATGTGTGCTTGGGTCTTCAAATTTAATACTTTAGTTAGACTGAGACAGTTTCGATATTCCCACATGTGACTTATTATTGTCAATATTTTTATTATTCTTTTGTGTTCTTATTAAATTATGAAAATTATATTTATATATAATAATTAGTAAGAACATTAGTATTGGTATACTACCTAGCACTGAGAAACCTGTTAGGGACACTCATATAACTCTTTCATCATATTTTACTACATTGAATTGAATTAATTATATATTATCCCATTTTAAGTTATTGTATCACACACTGTTTTTAATTTCTGACAACCTACTTCACTTTAATAATCAACATATGTACCTAACTTATACCTGATATACTATATTACCACATTTAGCAATAAACTTTATTTATATCTCGCGATTCATAGCCTTATGTTGAGCGCGAGATATCATTAGTCAAAAGCTTATATTTAACTAAAGTATTAAAATAATACAAATATTATATACAATAACTTATAAAGATTCCCAACAGTAGTCAATTCAGTATCATTAATGTATTCATAAAATTATCCTGAATGCCTTAGTGGACTGTGACTATTATACTTTTCATGAAACCGTATATACTAATATATATATATATAGTTAGCACTTAGGGAGTCGTTAAATAATACCTTATTTAGTAATATTACTATTCACTTAATAAATATTCTCTAATATGATACCTTTATCAGTAACTTTCTATACCAGATACTTTAGCAACAATGATGTTATAAATGATATATTACACTACTGGCACTATAATAATTTCCCATAAATCTTATTTCACTTTTATTTCTTCACGTATGATGAATTATTCAATTATATAATAATAAGGTACCCAAAAATAATATGCTATGTTTATTACCCAGTATCACAATATCTGGTCTTAAATGCAATCACTCAAATGTTGATAGATATCAGCTTTTATAAAAATAACAAAATTACAGTAATTGAGCCAATTTTAGCAATGTAGTCTTTACTTCAATACTTCTTTTTCTTATATTTGAAAAGTAGTTTACTAGTATTGTTTTCAACGGAGAGTAATAAATTATTTGGCCGGAGAGCCGGAGGCCGGAGAAATGAAAATTTTAATTCCGGCCGGAGCCGGAGTCTCCGGCCGGAGAATGAAATTTCCATTTATACTTACCTTTATATATAATAAAATATATATATAATATATATATAATATATATATATATATTATATATATAATATATATATATATAATATATTATATATATATATTTTATAATATATATATATATATATTATATATTATATATATATATATATATATAATATATACATATATATATATATATATAATATATATATATATATATATATATATTATATAATATAAATATATAATTCTACCTTAAATATATCCCATCAGGCCGCTGCAGCTTACCTGGATCATATTATGGTTACTATAATTTAAAACGGTAAATTAATTATTAAAAATATTAATTTTTATTATAGTACAATATTATTACAATACATTAAATAGTATGGTACTACTTAATATTAATTGAGTTCATATGCTATAACTAAAGAACTATTTATATAGTTATAAATTTAATATATATATTTACTATCTCCAAATCATATAGGTACTTGAACCTCTTTCTTCAACCCTACAGTGAAACACAAGAATAGGCAGCAATATATGACTACATTGAGCAACATTTATCTCGGTTTGGGAAACATAAATACCATGTAGTCTGAAACTCACTACTAAATCTTTCATTAGAGAGATTGTTATATAACTATGTACTTGAACGCGCAGCGGCCAATTTAGAGTCACCTGATAAGGTCCTTGCTGCTATTTAAATTCTTGAAACTATGTGCAGCTACATGAACGAAATCTCTACATTATCTCATTCAGGAGGTTAGGAACTAATATAGCATACTGGTTCAAAATATTATAGACATAAATACCTATTGCTACTGATCACAATCTTGATTAGTTTGAAACTAGAGAACCATACATTCTTGAACTGCTTTAGTCCTTGCCTTAATAAAGAATAACTCTTGGTTCAATGAATTCGTTTCTTCTAAAGCATGGTTTAATGCGCTCGATAGCACTGATAAAAAAGAAAACATGATTTCTAATACAATACGATCACCATGTTAGATTGACTGACTGTATTTACTCCACACCTTGGATACCTATATTTCATCAATCTACTTCTACCTCATATTAAAAACACAGATCTCTCTTCTCAACAGGCCCTTTCTCACTGTTTTTAGAATAATAACTTGATTTAAAACAATACGATTCTTGAGATTATAATTATATACTATGATCATAGAAAAGTCACTACACCGAAACAAACATCCAGTGTTTCTAAAATTGGGGATATGTCCGAATATGATGTGGACAATCTGCCATTCTTTTGTTGAAGACATTGGTATTTTAAGAGAATTAATTACTAAACATCTAAACTTCCACAATATAAATTTTCTCTCATACTAAGGAGGTTTCTTATTATATACAGGACAAGAAGATTATACTACAATATTAGAAATACGTAAAGAACTAAGAGATACCATTTTATACGTCTGCAAGAAATTCAAGCCAAATATCTATTAACATTCAGAATAAAATTATGGACTTGTCTCTTGATACTTAACAAATGAAAGTGGCTTTTATAACGTATGGTCAGGAGCATATGGATTGATAAAGGATATCAAACCGAATAAGAAGAGTAGATATCTAAGTATTTCAGTTAGTTTCTAGTGTATATACTCTCTAATTCGCAGAAACTTTGCTTACACAAGTAGTCGAAGGAAACACTTAAGAGCTGGATTTAAAAAAGATAATTCATGTTGTCCTAATGACATAATCGCAACCAAAACCTTCCAAAAAGGTATGAGAGCGACAAGTGTTATAAATGAGACATTGTTTTATTCATTCCTTACGGCTAGTAATCTTTAATTGATCTTCTCAAAATAAATATTGAATATTTTAAATTACATGTTTTGTAATTTGTAGGTCATTTTAGTTGATCACCAATTGCTAAAACAACTAAATTAACGAAATTCAAAAATCTAATTTGCCATACACAGATTATCCAAGATGTGGAAACAAGATGAATGAAATTCATCATATTATATGCTGCAAGAAGGTTCATAGAGCCAAAAACATTGAATTATTATATAATTCTTACAAATTTGAAAAACAATCTAGATATCTTAAAATACAAATCATGTCAGTCTAATGATATATCGAGATGAGTTGCACACTGAAATCTATTTGGAGTAAGAATTACACTAAAAGAGCGAGCATGATGATGAATGTAGATTTATCTATACTTTGTATATACTTTGCAGTTTTATGCTATTTCAATAAATTTTTAGCAAAAAACTTGGAAGGATAGCTAAACTCAAAAACTTATGTAAAGATAATCCCCATATATATGATACAACCAAGGCCTACATGCTTTCAGTATTTATGTTATCAGGGTGAGAATGTGAATCCCAAATCCTTATGCAATATTCATTGATTCAGAAATAAACAAAATTTTATGCTCAAAGAAAAAGTATCAAACTTTTAAAAAAAGCTAAGAAAATTTAGTCATAATAAGTATCAGATTCTGATTGAACAAACATTGATGAATCAAAATGATCAAGACACTATACTTGATATTTAACACATTGAATGAATCAGAAAATGAAAGCGGACAGATGTAGTTGTACTAAACGGTAAAACATATGTAATTAATAATATATTGTACATAAGTGCTTTGCCTGTACAATGACTACACATAGAAACTTATCGTTAGAAAAAAATAGAGCCGAATATTCAGATACAATCCAAAACCCAGTGGGAACTGATCAGGAGAAACACACACCAGTTAAAAATTGAAAACGTCATGAGCAGCAATGATGAGAATTCAAAACAACATGTAATCGAGAAATATTACTAATGTCAATTAAATCTATATGATAAGGATACTAATATAATTTTAGTTGGCAGCAAAACACTTTATGGAACGAAAATCGATGCTGATCCATTGTTATGGTGGAAAGAAAGAAAGGCCTTTATCCTGATTGCAATCTACGACATTAGCTAGGAAATACCCTCTGCTGATTTACTGAAGTGTATTTTTAGCGTGAGAATGTTTAGCCAAGCTCATTTGGAAGGATAGGTCTACAGAGTAAATATGCGAATAAACATTTGGTTGAACCACTAGCTGATCAGATCCTGTTTCTTCAATCCTACATTGGTAAGAGCCATATTGATTTCATAATATAAGACGTTAGAAATGGTTTCATCTACAATATACAGTGTATACATAAAGCATAGTTACTTTCCTTTCACTGACTATTGTACGCTTACAATTTTATAATTTTTATTAAATTTCTCTATGAAGAAAAATCTTCTATTGTGTTACTCTATAGAGTATCGATAACAGATGGTAACAGCACTCATAACTAATATGTCTCACGTAATATATAGACAAGGATCCCATTTAATGTTAATATCACAGTATAAATATAAATATATATAAAATAAAATCTTAATATTACTATATATATTGATATAATATATATATATATATATATAATATATATATATATATTCATATATATATATAATTACCGTTACATATATCTCACTATTATATATATTATTGACTATTAATATCATATATATATATATAATAATATATATAATATATATATACTAATATAATATGCACAAAAGGAGCAGTTTATATATTTTACTTTATTACTGTTGCAAATGACAATAAAATGCCAATGAATATCTTTTAACATATATATTACTCATGAGAGTTACTAATTCATTTGAAACTTTACTGATGACTCAAGGAGGATAAGGTTACTTAATAAATGTATACCCCTATTTATTATATATTATATGATTATATATTATTTAATAACATATAAGTATAGATATATTTATAAACCCATTAACCTAGATTCTTATCAAATTGATCGATTTTGGTAAATACTTAAAAGCTCTTTAATATGTTAAAGATTTATACGAATATTATCCATAATTATTTTAGTCCTTTTGGTCAAGATAGTATGGTCGAATGATAGTTTTGCCTTTTTTAATAGTTCTTATTAACCAATGTCCTATATACCACTATTTTGTATTGTATTTTTAAAGCTAGATTTATCAAAAGTTTGTTTTTTTTGTTAGGGTTTGTCATTTTGGATATCAAACCGCTTTTAAGTTGTGTTTAACAAAATAATTAGTCAATTTAGTGAATGGTGTCATATAGGTCTTTGATATTATTATATACTTATTATAGTTATATGTTAGTTTATTACTTGACCTTACCATATTATCAACTACAAAAACAACAATTACTATATTTTCTACATTTTCTTTTACTACTTGTTTGTAGAGTACTAAAGATTCTTCTATAAATTTTAATTTCATTAAATGTCTCATTATACTTTCTAATGAATTATAATAGTGAATAAACTTATTCCTGTTTATTTATAATAACTCTACCTGTTTAGAAATATAGGGTATCGCTCTGGCCATATGAGAAAGACCGGAGGACTATGTTGGTCTCGGCCGGAGCGGATATCTTTCAAATAAGGCCCCGGAACTCCGGCCAAGCCGGCAGCACTGGAGCCGGACGCCATTCCGGTCGCAATCCTAAAGAAGCTAAAACTTTACTGGTAGCTATATACTAATTATAAATTATATTATTAATATGGATAATAACTTAAATTTATAGGAACATTCATTCATTATTATTTTATATATTTATTTCATAAACCCAGGATTTGGAGAAATAGACTCATTAAGTATTAAAAGGCTAATATTGGTTAGACTGTATAAATATATATATTTAAGGATAAAATATAATTTTTAACTAATTATAATACTTTTCTTTGTTAATTATTTTTATTAAGCATATCATACTTATTAATGTAAGTTCTAGTAAACATAGGGAGCAAGGTTTTTGAGTGGGGGATTAGAAGTAGATAGACAATTAACTCACTTATAAGGTTTAGGAGGGATTCTAAGGGGGTATATAGGGATAGTAATTAATTAGGGGCTAGAGGTATAGAATATTGCTAAAATCTTTAGGTTAGGTTAGGGTATAGAGGTATCCTTAATTTTTTAGTACTCTAATACGCGTTCATACTACAATTGTTGCTTATGATTGTACTCTTGATTTTTACAGCCTAACTATAAACTACATACGCTATCTCCCATGCATCTATACTACACATTGTGTAGCTATTTTTATAAGACACTCAATTTCAATAATACGTATTTTATATAGTCGACACTGTATATAATCTCTTCACTTTCTTGTTTTAAAATTAAAGCATTGTAAAAAAACCACAACACACAAAAGAAAATAACTGGGACTATTCAAAGTTTTACACATAATCTTTTAGATTCACGAAGAACCGCGGTCATTAGCTACACAATAATGAAGTAATTTCTTCACAATTAGTGCTAAAAATTTACAATCACTATTAAAAATAAATGTTTATAATCTTTGAACTTCTAGTATATCGTTACCTTCATGATTTTAGATAGAAGTATGGGAGTTTACAAACAACTTCTACGTAAACAGGTCTACAAAAACTCAGAACTGGAACTTCTGGATTACAAGAAGACCCAAAACCTGGAACCTACAAACAAAAAAACTAAATTACTAATAACCTAAACTCAGCAATAAATAGTTCTATTCAAATTTTGTTTTATTTTAAAATTAATAAATAATTAGTATATCCTACCTCCGGATTAGGCCAGAGGTTGTAGAATATATATAGGGCAAGCGACTTTCAGAATGCTTGAAAACAGTGAATCATGGTTGAGTTGAAGGTGACAATAATAGAGATAGAACACCAATCCGTTATAATTGTTGTAAACTAAAAGAAAAAATATACTCACAAAAACATTCCTATACAGAATGACTCCTTTTCAAACAAGAATGAAATTAAAGTCCTACCAAAAACTTGCTTTCAGCAAAAAGAGAATTCAACACATCAACAAAACTCTTTATAAACTGTTTGTTTGGAAAACATTTACTGCTTCTTCGAATGAGAAAAATTAATTATAACTGAAAAAAATCATAAAGGACGTTGAATATTAAGATATTACAATATATTTTTTTAGAGTCTATGCTATGATTTTTAGATTGGTTTAATCGAAAATGAAAGCGGTAAAATATGATATATATATATTATATATATATATATATATATATATATATATGATATATAGATATATCATAATATATATATGAATATATATAGTAAATAATATAAAAATAAAAAATATATAGTATATATATATTATTTAGATTATATATATATATAGGTATATGACTAGTATGAAAAATGTGAATGTAGTTTCTGGATAGACTAATATTGAACTGATACTTATTTTTTTAATTTTTTTTATTAGATGAAGGTATTGATGATAAGGAATTCCTTTTATTAGGTGGAGAGTATGTGTCTAAACTACTCAAGGGTATTGGCTCCCAGCTGAAGTTCCTGAAGAGATTAGACTGGTTAAAGGAAATCCTTTCTCAGGACAAATCTTAATCTCTGTTTCTGGTAAGTCCTATAATGAAAAATTCTTTTTGGTAAGTCCTGTAATGAAAGGTTATTTTATGGTTATTATCAGAAAAAATATTGTTTCAGGAAAATCTGAGACCTCCGTATAACATAGCAAATTGAAGTGAAATTTATATTTGCTGTAAATGGTGATAAATGAAATTCTCAAACTGATCAAAACGCTTCTTATACTTTTCAAATTGGGATAGTCGATTGTTGGACGAAAATTGAACGCAACAACTTGAAATTAGCTACAAAGAGAGAAAACTTAAACCATTAATAAAACACAAATCTTCTACATTGAAACTTCAGATATTAAATGGGTGAGCTGTGAAAAATGAAAAAAAAATAATAATAATTTCATACTCGTATATATATATTATATATAGTATATTTATATATATATATATGATATATATATAATATATATATATAATATTATAGTATATGTATATATTATAGTACTATATTATATATATATATATATATATATGTATATTATATATTTATTTTGCAATACTTAAAGTATATATATATACTATATAGTATATATATATAATATATATTATATATCATATATATATATATAGTATATATATATAATATAATATATAGTATAATATATATATATATTAATACTACGGTATATATATATATAATCTTATATAATATAATATTAATATATCTATATATACTATCAGTATTAAAAAATGTATATATAGTATATATAAAATGTATTACATGACTTAAATATATAATATTTTATAATATATACTATATATATATATTATTATATATATATATATATATTATATATGTATATATTATATATATATATAATATATATTATATGTTTATATATATATACATACTTTATATATTTTTTATATAAATACTAATATAAATGATATATATATGATAATTATAGCTATATATATATATATATATATTATAGTATATATATATAGTATATATATAACTATAGTAATATATATTATATATATCTAGTTATAATGATAGTATATATATATATATAATATATATATATATATATAGTATATATATATATATATATTGTCTATATATATATATATAGTGTAGTATAGTAGCTATTAGTAGGCTTATATATTTATAGTATATAAGATCTATATAATATAAACTATATATATACTATATCGTTATATTCTAAAAATAGTGGTTATATATATATATATATTATAGATATACATTCTAGGGTACTATATATATATATTTATATAGTATAGTATATATTATATATAGTATAGTAGTATTATATATCCTATAGGTATCGATTATATAGATCTATATAAGTATATATATATATATTATATTAGTATATATATATATATATACTATAGTATGATATGGGTGCAGACAGTAAACTTGCCTATTAAGTTCAAGCAATTCTGCCAAGGAGTATGAAAGAGATTTATTATGCAGAACTAAATGAGCCTTTTGCCATTCAGAAGAAAGTGCTGGAAGAGGTGACTGTAACCGATAACCCATAATATAAGGCTGAATAAAAATTACAAAAAAGCCGTAACGCAATTAATTGGGTAACGTTTTAATATTATCCGTGCATTGAGAATGCAGGATTTATATAATAATGGGAAAGATTAAAATTAATTTTGTAAAATGGACGAATAGAGGGACATTCATGATCAAAAATAATAATATATATATATATATATATTTATATATATATATTATATATATTATATATTATATACTAATATATAATATATATACAGCATAAAAAATTTAAAATGCGATATAGATACTGTATTAATTTCTGCAAATCTATATTTAGTCATAGTATTTGGTAGTAGTAATACTATAATATATATATAGTCATATATAGATAATATATATATATATTATATATATACTATATATATCATATATAATATACTATATAATATAAATAAGTATATATATATATTATATAATATATATATAATTTTCTGCAAATATATATATATATAATATTACTAATATGCTTACTATAGTAGTATATTATATAGAGTATATAATTATATACTGTAGAATATATATATTTATATTAACTGAGTTAGTATAAGGGCGTGTGCTGTGTAAGTTCGAGGTAAGTGGAGTTAATGAGTGTGACTATGGTTGTCGAGGTGAGGGTTGATTGGGTGGTATAGTATTGGAGTATTATCTGCTTTATGAATATATTATATACTTATAGATATGATAGTATAGTGAACTTACGTAGTATAAGCTATGTGTCTATATATATATGATGATAATTGCTGAAGTATAGTGAAGTAGTGGTAAATGCTAGTAGATTTATTATATTTGTAGTAATAGGGGTAAGGAATTATATTATAGGTATATATATATATCTATATAGTATATATAATAGAGTATTAAGCTTAATACTACTAATCAACTATGAGTAGGTAATTAGAAGGACATAAGTGGAACACAAAATAATATTTGATTTTGATGTAGAATTGGTAGAGGGTGCTGACGATGTTTTGACTTTCTATTTATGCTATTTTGGTATCACTGATTATAATTGATTTATTGACTAAACAGGAAGTTTGCATTAAATAAATTTGTTTTCTCGCTGCATTTTAATATTTAAATAGTTCCATTGGAACTCTTTCTTCTGATATATGATTATATGATAGTATATATATATACTATAGTATATATGTATAGTATATACTATATATTACTATATATATATATATATATATTAATAATCTAAGTATGATAATATAGTATCTAGAGACTCTACAGTGCTGACTGGTATACGTAATATATATATAATATAGTATATATTGCTATATATTATCTAAATAATATATGCTATAATATATTATCATATATATATATATATATATAATATACGTATATAATATATATATATATCTATATATTTACTATACTATAATAATAATATATAGTGCAATAGTAAAATATTTGTCAGAAACGTTTGAGATATTGTAAAGGTTTTATGTTACGGAACTGATGTCAATAGTCAACGCAGACAAAATAAATGGTTTTATTTGTGGGAAATTCCCTTCGAACTGTTAATATGTTCACTACTCTCGACTGAATTTCCATTTAATTATTAGTTATTTCTTCTTTTTCCGACCAATTTTAAGGATTACGAAGAATTGTAAATTGAAGCATATTCAAAAAATATGTATAAAAAATCCTTCAGATTAAAAGAATCTGAAAGAAATCTGTATCAATAAGCAAATGCTCTTAAAGTTTATCAGCCAAATATCCAAAAACTTAAATTGAAGCATCAACTTCGTAAAGGAAAAGAACAGAAAATCCTTCTCCTAAGTCTACTCTTGGGATAAGCTTAAATGTCGTCTGAAAGAATAGCTAATCATCATATGCAGCTGAATTACGGAGTTTTCGATAAACCCTTTCAACATTTAAATACCAGCCTCTCAAAACAAAGAAGGTTGTCTATTTATGAAATTCCAGATTCTGCTTTCATAATTTTTCATATTAATCATTACCATGCATCTCAAAATCAAAAAGGTTTAATTTAAAATTTTAGTTAGAAGAATTTGCTGTTGTCTTGGAAAAGGCACCACATCTACAGAATGACTTCAGAGGAACTACCAGAACTCCCAAGTGCACTAGCAGAAAATGATATTTATCAATCACATCAAGAAATTGATGAATAATCACATACTGTACTAATACTATCTTTATACGGTACATGGACAGTGAAGATTAATAGTGCCATTATTTAATCCAGTTCCAGTCACTTTGTTTCCTGTTAGAGAAATCAAAATCGCATTATTCATTGAAATGAGAAATTATATATATAGTATATAATTTATGTATTATACTATATAATATATAGCTTTTCTAATATATACTATATATAGTATATATATAAATTCGTATTGATATATAGGGTAATATATATGATATAGCTTATATATTATATACATATATAGAGTAAGTTATATATATATATATTATATATATATATAATATACGTATATAATATTATATATTATACATATTTATATTATTAATAATATATATAATATATGATTATATATATTATATATATTTATATATAATATTATATATAGTATTATATAATATAGCTTCTATTTTATTATTGTTCTAGGTACTATGGAGGTTATAATATATATATATATGTATATATAATAATATTATAACTATATATAGTATGACTATAATAATACACCAGTCTATTAATAAACACATGTCTTCCAATAAATCAATGCATGTCTTTATAACACATTATTGCTCAAACTTCCATATAAAAAGTCCAATCGCACTTAGATTTGAATTATTTTCACTTGTGGTTCAAACAATCTAAGCTATGTGGAATATGATACGGAGTGTATATCAAACTTCAATTCTGGACTAAATTACTGGCCTAGTCAGAAAACATCCACATATATCTCCTGCTATGAATTCTGAGAATTGTGTCCAATCTGCTTTTTTAATGTTTGGATTGTCAATGTTATTAATTATTAATATCTTTATTACTTATTATTATTATTATTATTATTATTATTATTATTATTATTATTATTATTATTATTATTATTATTATTATTATTATTATTATTATTATTATTATATTATTATTAATTATTATTATTTTATTATTAATTATCATATATATAATTATATATACTATATATTAATATATATATAAGGTATAGTATAATATACTACGATATTATGTATATATATCGGTAGTACTATATATATATAAGTATATATAAGATATATATAGTATATACTATATCTGTATATATATAGATATTGTTTACATATAGTATATATATATTAGTATATATATATTTTATATATATTTATTATATATATATAATAGAAGTAATCTATTCTCCTAGCAATGGTTGTTCTCGGTATATACTTATTTTATATATATATATTACTTATAATATATATATATATATATATATATATTCATATATAATAGTATATATATATATAATATATAGTATATATATATTAGTATATATATATATATAAACTGTTCATAAAAATATAAACATTTAAATATTATATGTTTACTGGAAATTCTCCATCCCCGTTTTTATTTCTTAGATATGTCAATTTGTAATATTCCTTAATGAATACACGGTAAAGTAAGCTACAATATATATATATAGTATATATAGGATTAATATAATAATATATAATAATATAATATATATATATATATATAATATAGTATATATATATAGTTATATATAACTATATAAATATATATATAATATATATCATATATATTATATATATATTATATACTATATATATAATATATATATAATTATATATAGTATATATTTATATATATATATATAACATATTTATTAAAGTAATAGATAAAAGAATATATATAGTATATATATATATATATATATATATTATACTATATATATATACTATATATATATACTTATATATATATATATATGATATAAATATGTGTGTGTGTGTGTGTGTGTTGTTTTGTTACTTTGAAAGAAATAGTAGAGGAGAAAATTTTTCTCTTCTGTGTGAGGAAGGGTTTTAAAATCATCGATATCATTCTTTGACACAGAGATCAATAGATACACCAGGTACAGATGGAACAGCTTCACGGGAAAGTTTGATCAGAAGACGGTCCTTAACTATGTATTCTCCTCTGATCTACACTGATTCAGAATGTTAAGGTCATACCGGGTGAAACTATGGATTCAAACAAACTGTTGGTGGCTGACTTTAGATTAGAGCAGAAAATGAAATAATACTTTAGATACGGGAAAGAATAGTAAAGGTGGAGCATGAAACAGAATGAGTGAAAAAGATGCATATAAATAGGGTTAGGATAAGAAATAAAACGGAACCCTGAGAAACACAACAGAACTACATGAGAAGATAATGGAGGCAGCGTGGGAGGAGTTAAGATACAGATATGTGGGAGGTACAGGAAGAGACACACGAGATGGTGGAACGAGGTGGTGGACGGAGGCCGGTGAAGCATAAAAACCACAAAAATGAGAAGATGTTAAAAGGAGAACGGTTCAATCAAGACAAAGAATTATGTAGAGGCCAGAAATAGGGCAGAAATAGTGAAGAAGAATGCAAAGAAAAGGCAGCCAGGAGAATGGCCAAGGCGCTAGCAAGGAGAGATGCAGCAGGTAATAAGAGAAGATATTTAAGATGGCAAGAACACATCATATGAACACAGAAGATAAAGTACAATAATTTAAGAAGTAAAGGAGGGAGAAAGCCGCTGGTGCGAACCAGAAGGAATAAATAATAGATGAGCGGAATACTTTTGATGAGCTGATAAATGAAGGAAGAGGAGGAGGAGGAGGGGTGTTTGAGAGAGATAATGAAGAGGATGCGGAGGATGAAATCACTAAGAACGAATAGAGGAAAGTCCATAATAAAATGAAAATGATAAAGCTCCAGGAGAAGATGGAATAGCAGTTGAGTTGATTAAGGATGGCGGAGACGTGTTGAGAGAGAAGGTATTGGATCTAAATGAGTGTTGGAGAAGGAAAAAGGTCCCAGAGAGCTGGGGAAAAACTATTATTATTCCAATATATTTAAACAGAAAGGAGACTCTCTGGAGAGTGCAAAAATTACCGAGGGATCTCTTTGATAGACCATAGGCAAAAATATATGAACGAGTGTTGGAGAAAAGACTGAGAGAGACATCGAAACAAACTGGGAAGAGGAAGCAGCATGGACTACGACAGCAGGGAAGGGCAAGGGTACACAGACCTATGTCACATTGAGACAGTATCGAGAGAAGGATTTTCCAGTAACAACAGGAGGCTCTATGTAGCTGTTTTAACGCGGATTTAAGGAAGCGCTTTTGACACGACATACTAGGAATGGATATAGGAGGGTGTTAGAAGCAAAATTATCGAGTGTGGAAGAGGAATGTGTGATGCATGAAGTAGTTATCTACAAAGGGTGGCTAAGTGCAATGTTAGAACAGTTTTTAAATAAAAAATGGTTTTGAGGTGGCGAAAGGGGGTGAAACAAGGAAGCGTATTGTCGCCCTTATTGTTCATAGCTTATATTGATAAAGTCATTGAAGAGGTTAAGGAGAAGAGGAGGTGGGGGGAATGGAGGGAGATATATGGCATATGTCGATGATTTCGGCGGTGTGGAGTGGAAAGTAGAGAGGAATGAAGAATTGCGAGATTTTTTCTCGGAAAAGACTTGGCGGCAAAGGGGTACAATGAAAATCACTGAGAAAACTGGGTGATGATGGTGAGCAAGAGAGGGGACAGGAGGTTTGGGAGATACACATGGTGGATGGGAGAAAGCTTGCAAAAGAAAGTTAAAGAATTACAAATCTGGGTGGACATATATAACAGAAGACGGTAGGGTGTTGAAATGCAGAGATCACGCATAGGATAACGAAGTTAGAAAGAGCGGCAAGGGCTGTGTATCCTTTGATGAAAGATAAATATATGGGGTGTGTAGAGGTGAAAAGAAGTAATTACGAAGGTGTGTTTGAGCACTATATTGCTATATAGGAGCAGAGACATGGTGTGACTAATAAAGGCATGGAGAGTAGGATACAGGCAAACGGAGATGAAGATCTTGAGAGCAATAATTGGAGAGACTAAGAAAGATATAATAAGGAATGAAATAGTCAGAAGGGAAGTCGGAGTGACACCTATGAAGAGGAGGATAGATGTGGCAAGAATCAGATGGTGGGGACATTTTGGAAAGGATGCAGGAAGACAGGCTGGCGAAGAAACGATGGGAGTGGACGCCGGATGAGAAGAAGACTCAGAGGAAAGACGCCAAGGAAGAGAATGGCAGGAGTCGTTGCAACGATTCGTTGATGAGATATCGGGCTGCTGCGTGGAGAAATACAAGTGAGAAGACTGTGTCAGACAGAGCCAAGAGGAAAGATGCTGAGCTCGGTCTGTACGGACAGTCGTTGGGTTTTCGTACAAGACCAGGACCTTCCACTGCGGGGAGGACAGTCAGACAGTAAGTAAAGTATCTATATACTAGTATATATATATATATAAGTAATATATTATATATTAATATATATATATATTATATATATATACTATATAATTATATCTATATATGATATATATATATTATAGTTATGAATTTATTCAATTACTTTGTTACAGGAAAGTGAGATGAAGAAGTCAAAAAAATTAAAAAGAAGTTTAAAAGAAACCGATTGAGCTTGAACATTGCAAAGGATGTAATGATTTTAAAGAAATTAGTTAGATGAGACTTCCAGATCATCGCCGCAATCGATAGTTCTTGTAAATTTTTGGT